>APFE030635592.1:112861-127888 GCA_000404065.3 Pinus taeda
CCGCCATGGGAGGCCGTCGGGATTTGCAAGGCTGGTCTTGCAAAGGTTCGACCAATTCAAGCCCTAACTCCTTATATCTCGACCTCGTTGGGGACATGCAAAGAAGAACAGAGAAAAAGCAGATCGCTCTAATACCACTGATCTGGATTTAGACAAGAACGCAATTACAGAGATAACCATAAACACAGAGATGCAGTGGAAATAATATTTCATTTCATTAATGTAAAATACTGAAATATGCTTACAAACAGAAATGGAAATAAACCAGCTAGGGCGATGGTAGATTATCTCTGAGGAGATGTGGCAGCTACATGCCTCTGAACTGTGTTACGATGAGGCTCGAAGGCCTATTTATTGTTTAGAAACAATGGAAAACCCTTAACATCCCAAAACCTAACCCTAGAAGATGAAACGCCAAATTGTGGGCCTCATATTGGGTAAGTTGGTACATCAACTTCTCAGGGTCGTAACTTTGGCACCTGATCTTCGTTTGACGCGTACAATACCTTGTTAGAAAGATCTATTCGAGCACTACAACTTTGGGAAAAGCAACATCGGTCCATAGACCCATGTTGCTCTCAGATTTCCCAAAAAACGTCGTTTAGGGCCTCAAAACGGCTCCGGAAGTTCAGGACCCGAAAAATTGCTACAAATAGTAAATTGTGCTACAATTAAGGAAACTGAAAACTGAAAGAGACAGTTGTGGGGGTCCAAATGGGATAGGTGGGTGGCCACCAACATCCACCTGGATCACATAACATCCTTCCATACTTCCTCTTTGACCGCTTCAAAAGTATGTGGTTCAACTTGTATAATGTTGTTCATAGCCACAACATATCCCTGATATCGACATGGCTTCTTGCTTTTCCTAAAGGTTCCTCTTGCAACATGTCTCTCAGCATCTTGTAAGGTATCATGAAGCCATAGTTGTCTCTTTTTGGCAGGAGGATCACACAGAAGGGGATCCAAGGGGTCCATGGGTTCCAAGGGATCATCAACAAGTTTCTCTGGATTAGTCATATGAGAGTCTTCTAGCAGATCCATGGCGTCATCCATATTTCCAACATTGGGAAGGGGAGGAGAATTGCTTGCTTTCCCAAGGGAAGTATCTTCATTAAATGTCACATCCTTGCTAACTTTATGCTCGTTTGACTAGGTTCATATATTCTATAAGCTTTAGAATTTTCACAATAGCCAACAAACATACCCTTCTTTCCAGAAGCCTCCAACTTGTTCCTCTTGTCCTTTGGTACATGAAAGTATATGGGGTAGCCAAAAATCCTCAAGTGTCCAACATTGAGCTTCACACCTATGAAAACTTCTTCGGGAGTCTTGTCACCCAAGGCTTGAAGAGGAGCCCTATTTTGAACATAGACAACAATATTTGCAACTTCTCCCCATAGAAACTTCGACAACTTTTGATCATGCAACATAGCTCAGGCAACTTCCATGATGGTCCTGTTCTTTCTTTCAACCACTCTATTTTGTTTAGGGTTGTAAGGTACAATAGTCTCCTCCTTGATTCCAACTTTCTTGCAAAAGTCAATGAACTCATTTGAAATGCATTCTCGTCCATTGTCAAACCTGAAGACTTTGATCCTCTTTCCGATTTGATTCTCTATCAGGGCCTTGAAGTCTTTGAACATATCAAATGCTTAGACCTTGTGCATTAAGAAGAATATCCATGTCTTGCGAGAGAAGTCATCCACAATGATTATGTAGTATAGGTAGCCACCAATAGATGTCACTGGCATTGGTCCACATAGATCAAAATGCATGAGTTGTAGAATACCACTAGTTTTGCTCCTGCTTAAAGGGAATGGTCCCTTCGTCTTCTTTCCACTTACACATCTCAGACAAACCCCATCATGATTTGCTGAACCTCAGGCATTCTAGAGACCATCTTCCTCACCTTAGGAAAGGCATCATAATGAAGGTGAATGAATCTTCTGTGCCATAGCTCACATTGATGATTACTATCATGGACCAATGCTCAGATTGATCTTCCATTGACTTTATAAGGGCTTTCTATCCTTGATCCCAAAGTGAAGGCATCACTCAAGTGAGATTCCATTAGCCAAGTAAGGACCTTTCCTCTTATGAAGACAACTCTAATACCTTTGTCTTCCAAGGCAGATATGGACACAAGATTCTTTTTCAATCTCGGCACATATAGAACATCTTGTAGATGTATGATCTCACCATAATCCAAATGAAATGAAACAAAAACAAACCCATTCATAGGGTGAGTAGAATTGTCCCCAAGAATGATCTTCAAATTTGTCTCCCTCTCAACCAGGTTTGAGAGGACTTCACGATAACTAGTAAAGTGCCTAGAGGCCCCACTATTTACCAACCATCAAAAGAATCCGGAGGAGAGGAACTAGAAGGAGAAGAAATAAGAAAATATTTAGATTGAGTAGCAACTGCATTATTTCAAACCTTGAGTTCCTTGATCTCTTGGGAGGACGACGACCTTCTCCACGATCAACAAGAGCTTCTCTTCTTCTTCTTCTTCTATCACTAGACCTGTAGTTGTTATAGCCACGATTGTTGTTGTAGTTGGACCTAGGAGCTCTTTTCTTTTTTGGATAATCTCAGGCAAGGTGACCAAGCTTGTGGCAATTGTAGCATTCAATTTTTGAGACATCCCTTTTAATTCTTCTATTAGAATCCCTGGATGTTGGAAGAGGCCTTCTTGAATTAGATGGTCCTCCTTTTTCTTTCCATAGCTTGAGCAAGATATGTAGTGGGCTTCTCTTCTTCATGCTTTTGAATTCTCCCTCTAGATGTCATCCTGGTCTCCTCTTCAGTACTGTTGCCAACGAGCTCATCAAATGAAGGAAACCTGCCATTGTTGCTAATAGTTGTAATAAATGTCTCCAATTTGGAGGAAAAACCCGAAGTGCAATTATTACCAACTCTCTATCATAAGTAACTTCTCCCACAGACGACAGTTCATCCTCAAGTTGGGATATCCTCATGAAGTATGATTGCATAGTCTCTCCTTTGTTCATCTTGATGTCCTTGAGTTCATTCTTCAAGGATAAAATATGATTCAAGTTGTTGACTTTGTACATCCCAACCAACTTATCATACATTTCCTTGGACTTCTTCCACTTTGAAATATAAATAATCAAATGGTCTCTTAACGAATCAATAATTATTTTCTTAGCTTGGATCTCACCTTTCTTGTACTTGGTGTTGATGGCAACATAAACATTCTCAGGATGCTCAGGTACCTTGCCTTTAACATATTCCAAGACATCATTCTCGTCCAAAGTCACATCCAACCTGGTTCTCCAAACAACATAATTAGATGATTCATTCAACTTCTCTTCAATCTTGAAGTATGAGGTAAACATCTTAACCAAGTCAAATAAGCTTCTTCAAATCAGATTCCTTCAAAGGTGATTGCTCTTGTCTCCTTGGACTTGTCTTCACCTCAACTCTGTTCCCATTGCTGACACAATCACTTATTACAATTCGTCTTCAATTAAAAATCAATTATCCAATATGATTTCAATCTTCCAATAAGTACTTGTAGATAGAACAATAAACCAAATGTACAATAGAAGACAACCAAGAACAATAGAGACCACTGTTGCGAGGGAGTGACCCCCCTCGATCCCGCTCCCAATCCACGCTTCGGGCGAGAGCGCGCTCTCTAAAAAAAATTCGCTCCCTGCTATTGCCGAATCGATTTAGGAAGTGTTGCTCTCGTCGCTCCAGGAGTGATTTTTATAGCCTGGGAGCGATCGCTCCCGACGGCGGTGAGCAATGCCCAAAAAAAATCCCTCCGTCAAATGAATTTCATTATTTGAGAAATAGAGAGAGAGAGAGCAAGAGAGAGTGAGTGTGAGAGCAAGAGAGAGCAAAGAGAAAGGAGAGAGCAAGGAGCAAGGAGCAAGAGAAAGCAAGGAGCAGGGGGAGATTGAAGAGCTTGCAAGGGGAGATTGGAGACTAAAGAGGTAGGCTCTACGCTGATTCTAGCAATTCTTTTTTAATGTACATTCCTAAATAATAAATAATTTTTTTTTCTCTATTTCCCATTCCATTTTTTTGCATATTCAAAACTTCAAATTTCAAACATCATGGTTATATTTCTTGGCATTTTCTTCTTTTTGGTTCCTTTTTTTGGTTATTATGGTATTGGAGAGTAGAAAAAGGAGGGTTGAAAATGAAAAAGGGGATGAAGAAGTGGGTCATAGTGGATTTGATGAAAACCCTGGAGAGGAGTACCTTAGTGAGGAGGAGCTGGAGGAGAGTGAGCATGAGTCAATTCAAAAAACTAAACAAGACCAAACCCCATTGTGGAAATATGTTAATAGGCCTGAAGCAGGGAAAGGGGGTGGAACCACTAAATTTCATTGTCCCCATTGCAACAATAATTACACAGATTCATACACCTGTGACAGAAAGCACTTTTGCGGGAAAAGGCCATGGGATGGAGATAAACAAATATGAATCAAAATTTGTACAAGTGTGTCAGCAGCAGATAGAGCCAAATACATAAGGGAAGAGGAGGAAGCCCAATACAAATCTAAAAAATCAAAGGGTTTCTTTGAACCAAGCTCACAATCACATACACAAAGAACTCCTTCAGCATCCTCCCATGGCAGTGGATATGGAGGCACAGGGTCACCAAGTTTAAGGCGTAGAAACATATCATATTTCCTTGATGAAGGGTGTAGGAATGATGTGGATTCAAAACTTTACAGGTTTCTCTATGCATGTGGGATACCATTTACTGTTCTTCACTCACCTTATTGGCACGAAATGGTTTCTGCCATAAATGATGCCCCTAAAGGATACAAGAGCCCTGGGTATGACAAGGCTAGAATCGTTGGACTTGATCATGAAAAAGAAAAAAATATCACATTCCTTGAGTAGAATGACATGTTCTTGGACGGACCATGGGGTGTCCATTGTATCTGATGGATGGACAAATGTAAAAGGCAAGCCATTGATAAGTGTTCTCGCTGTGTCTATTAGTGGTGCCATCTTTCTTTCAGCATATGATTACTCATACAAGTTCGAGACCGGCATCAACATCGCAGAACCATTACTTGAAACAATTGATCGTATTGGGCCATACAATGTCATCCAAGTCATCACTGATAATGCTCCTAATTGTAAGGCAGCGGGAGCAATTATTGAGGATAAATACCCCAACATATTTTGGTCTGGGTGTTTGGTTCACACAACGAACCTTTTGATGCATGATATTGTTAAGAACAAAAGCCAACAATACAAATGGATTGGTGATTTGTACAAGAGAGGCAAAGAAATGATAAAATTTATTACAAATCATAGCAATACCCATGGCCTTTTCCGTAGTCACTCAAGGTTGGAGTTGTTGAAGATTGCAAGGACTAGATTTGGTAGCTATTACCTCATCTTCAGGCGCCTTTTGAAGGTAAGAGAGTCATTGGCTAGCATGGCATCAAGTCCACACTAGCAGGTATTAAAGGAAAGGGCTACAAATGCAGCTGACATGCAAGGTTTTGAATAGGTGGGGGAGACCGCTCTTGATGGTATGTTTTGGGCACGTGTGAGGCAAGTATTGGATTTCACCAAGCCCGTTTATCACATGATTTGGTTTGCAGATATAGATAAACCAATGATTGGGGAGGTGTATGAGCAGATGGATACCATGTTGGGGCAAATAAAAGGTATTGTTCATAAAAATGATCCCAACTTGTATACTCTGATTCACAATTGTGTGTGTATATGGTGGGATAAACTTAATGTTCCACTACATGCCTTGGCGTATATCCTTACGCCAAAATACTATGCATCTTGGTTGGCCCAACCTGCACCAGGGGGTGGGGTTAGGGTCAAACCCCATATAGATGAAGAGGTATCTACAAGATATTTGCAAGCATTAGACAAGTTGATACCTGACAAGGAGGAATGTGTTAGTCTGCGTCTTTAATTAGGCAGATACTTCAGTTGCATTGGTTTGTTTGGTACCTTCCATGCAATGGAAGATAGAGACAGATTTGATGCTCTCACATGGTGGGAAGCATATGGCGGTCAGGGACTTTTGCCAAAATTGGCAAAAAAGTTTCTCTCACAGGTTGTATATACTTCTTCTACAGAGAGGTGTTGGAGTACCTACAGCTTCATACATAATGTGAAAAGAAACAGACTCAATGAAAACCGGGCAAAAAGCTTGGTTTATGTGCAGTACAACTTGAGGTTGTTGAGTCATTACTGTGATCGGGCTTATGAGGATCCAACATATAAAATTTGGCACAACCGACAACCACCCAAAGGATGATAATTTGGAGGATGGCACTATACATCTTGAAGAACTGGAAGCGGAACTTATGAGAGAGGAAGATGAAGCAACAACCATGCCACCTCCACCATCCAGTAGCAATGCTCGAGTTCCGAGTCTTGTTCCTTTATTGTTGCCGCCTCCATCTACACCCTCACGTGGAGGGCATGTGCCTTCTGGTTTTGGTCGTCGCTTTGTGCGGGAGGAGACTCCTAGAAGACCACCACGACTTGCTAATACATCAGACATTTCTCGTGGCAAGGGCCACATGAAGTAGTAGATAATAGATTTACTTGTCTTTTCTAGTTTCTAGTAGTTTTCATCATTGTTGATAGTTGACTCTTTCATATTTATTATGATATTTTTGTAAACAATATATGACAATTTAAGTTGGAAGTTTGAAGTTGGCAATTATAACTCATTGGTAATGAATTATGAATATGATGCTTTGTGAAAGTTGTTTCATTTCATTTCATTTTAAAACATTTCATTTCATGTTAGATATTATTTGTTGTAATGGTTAAACTTAGCTTACAAGTACAACTTTGGTGATCAATGATGATAAATGTTATATATATTGAAATTTTGAATTTTGAATTTTGAAAGCTTGAAGTTGAAACTTTAAGATTGATGAATCATGATTCATGCGACTCAATATGTTGTATGTTACTAACTTGTGGACGTGGTTGATGAAGATTATAACTTCTAGATGATTGTTGTTATATGGTTCAATGATCAATCTATGTTTTTTATATCTAATTCATCATTCTACATGTTTTTGTTGACATATATCAATATATATATATATATATATATATATATATATATAACGCTCTGGGATTCGCTCCCAAACCGGGAGCTTTTGAAAATGTCGCTCCCGCACCCGTTTTTGCTCCCTCTTTCGCTCCCGCTCCCAAGTAACACTGATAGAGATACAATGATTTGGTCAAGGACCAGAGAAAAACCCCACAAGGGGAAAACCCTTTACAAATTCTTCTTTTATTAGATTGTCTTTAAATGTTCAGCAGAGAGATACATAGTCCAAGTACATCAACCTTGAGTCAAAGGTCAAAGCCTTGAATAGTCAAATCAACCAACCAAGATCCAGTCAAATATGAGCAAGAAAGTAAAATCTGGTCAAACTTTAAATCTGCAATTTCTTGTCAAAGTCAACAGCAGTCAACTCTGCCATAACCTGTCAACAGTCAACAGTCAAAGTGCTCCAAAAAGTTTGGTGAAACAGTCAAAAGATGTAGCATATTCTGCTTGGTCAAACCTTGTCAAAACAGTCCTTAAATTCAGCCCATAGATTTGGTGAAAGTCAAAGTTTGACCTGTAGAAACCCTAGCCATACTTATGCAGTTAATGCTGGTCAAAGTGCACAGAAAATCTCAGTCAATGTGCAAGTCAATTCGGCCTCCCAAAACAGATCCAAGAACAGGTCAAACAAAGTCAAAACTCCTCAAGTCAATGCAAGTCAAACTATCCCAAGACAGAAGTCAACACTGGTCAACAGAAAGCACTTTCTCTCCTTTGCACGTGTGAACTCGGACTCTAATTTCAGACTTGTACGAACCAATCAAGAGAAGAGATGATGTGATGTGTGATGCCTTGAAGTGATGTGACCTTAGGTGTATTTATATGTGGTTGATGAGGTTGAATTTCCTTGCCCAGGCTGACTTGTACTTTTTATGTAGTTATAGTTCCACATTAAAAATAATATTTTTCCTTGTGCAAATTAAATTCTTCCAAGGGCTAGAAGGTTCTCCTTTGGATGAGGAGGGCTTCCCAAAGGAGGGAATTTCTCCCTGAGGTGCGAAATTTCAACTGGGGGAGGGGGGGGGGGTTGTGCATTTCCTGCAACATAGTTGAGGCTCATCTTGGTCATTTGGGATTGGGCCCCAACTAGAAACCATGGTTTCATTCTCAACTGTAGTCAACTCCCAACAATCATTGTCTGGTTTGGCAGTATTCATATCTTCTGAGATAGCCAATGCCAAGGTCATAAACTTGTCACTACATGCTGGAGGAGGACAACTGTGACCGCATTCTCTCCTCTCATGGACCTCTCAGCTTTCCATATGGTGAGGCCTGACATCACCATAGTGAGATCATGTTGATTGGGCATGGGATGTACTAGGTGGTCCCTGCTCATGTTGCTGGGACTACACCTCCAAAATTAATAATTGTTAACAAGTCATCAACATTTGGATCTTACAAACCTGAATGAGAATATGAAGGATAGGCTCACACAAGTAGTGCCTTGATTGAAGCACAATATGATCCTAGAGAGTAAATAGGGAAACTCGCTTTCATAGCCCACAAATCATATAGGTTGCAACACAAGATTCAAGGCTTCCAATGTATCCAGATTCCACTGTAGCACATTTTCAAACGACAAAGTCTCAAAATTGTGTTAGATGGATGTCATCAAAATTGACATTATTGCAACTACCTGCTTAGTGAAAAAGGATGTCAAAGGTAGATGGTTTACAAGGAATGGTGTTACTCTTGTATGCATTCTCTCATTTGTATTGTGTTGCTGGAGTAGTTGGAACTTGGAAGGAAGTAAAGAATTGTGCTCATGTAGGTCTGAAAGCAAAATTAGTTTCATCTGTTTAGGTTATGAGTGAACAATTAAAAGGATAGAGCTGCATTGCAGTAGATCTTTTTCCATTGTAAGTTGAACTGAAATGACTGGACAGTGGAGATTAGTTTTGGTGTTATCATTAAATTTTACTACCTAGAAATCCAGTGCTTTAAAGAAATGCCAACATATGTGGTTTCAATTTTGTTTTACTATTTTTTTTTTTTGTTAAATTTCAGTTGTTGATTTCCATTGTTTTGAACTGGTTGCATTGTATTCATTTTATTAAATAATGACATCACAAATGCTCTTCTTTGTACAAGGTGTAGGACAAGTGGAAGAACACAGAAAATTGTCTTGTGTCTTGTTTGAATCTGAATGGGAAGATTGTTTGTGCTAACTGAATGGTTTGTTTTATCTTTTGTTACAGAAACCATCCAAGGAATCAGCTTCCCATCACGACAATTCTGTTTCTGTTCCTAAAGATACTGCCATTGACAATGGAAGTTTTGTAGAGACACAAGATAAGGATGTTATATTGGAAGGCCTGGGATCAGTTGCTGTTTATGACCAGTGGGTTTCACTGACAGTAACTGGTCGGCAACCGAAAGCCCGCTATGAGGTTCACTCTTATATTATTCTCAATTTTAATTAAATCTTCATGAATAAAGAAAGAAAAATGTAAGACTTTTGATAGAAGTCCTCCTTACCTTTTTCTTCCTTTCTCTCTGCTTCAGTTCAGATGAACCACATGGCTTTTACCCTTCTTTAATTCCATTAGAGCTACCAAGTACAAATTCACCTATCCCATGAAACATTGTATTATTCTGAATTCACTACTAAACTTGCCAGTTGGCCATCTATCTATCTATATCAATGCGATTTTAATAGTTTATCTAATTTTCTATCTTAAATATGACACAGCATGCAGCAGCAGTAGTGCAAGAGAAAATGTATGTCTTTGGTGGAAACCACAATGGGCGCTACCTAAATGATATGCAGGTATGTTTGAAATGCCTTGTTGATGGTTTAGAATCTCATGATGGTGGATTATCATCCCACAAAAGTGTTGTCATCAATGATTTCATCTGTGATGAAATGTGGGTAAAAATTTCTACAAGCAATATTGATGTGTGTTAGTGACTGTTTAATCAATACAGGTGCTCGATTTGAAATCTTTGACATGGTCCAAAGTGGATACAAAGATGGCATCTGACTCTTCTCAAGAACTTTTATCTCCTTGTGCTGGCCATTCCCTGGTTAGTGTCTCTTAATGAATTTATGTATGATTTATATGCAGAGAAAAGCAGGTTCAATCTAACAGTTAGCAGATGTCACCATTTAACTCAAAAGTTTATTCAGCTAAATGCAAACTGCTATACAGGTTCTAATTTGATGAGAATATGTACTAAGTGATGAACAACCTGGATTATTTGGCTTTCTCACTTGCTTGCCTATTCACGATTTATGTGCATGAATTATAATTTTTCAGTTTTATGTACAGTGGTGTTAGTTTGGATCTGATCACAGTACTTTGCTATAATGGTTCTCATTTCTACTTGTTTTCCACCATAGATTCAATGGGGCAACAAGATTCTAGCTGTTGCTGGACATACAAAGGATCCTTCTGACGTTGTGACAGGTTGAGTATTTTCTGGCATGATGTCGACTATTAGTAAGGCTTGTTGGTTAGATACTTCAAGTCTATTGTTGTGTTATTGTTTATACGATGTTTGTTCAACTATTGATACATGATGAATGTGCAATTTGCCATTTGACTGGAATCCGGATATTGCTGTACCACTGCAGTTCGATCCTTTGACACAGAATCCTGTACATGGTGTGTACTAAAGTCATATGGAAAACCTCCGGTAAATTCTCTGTCACTGCTTACTTTGCCTACTGTTTTCTACACAAATTAACCTTCCCATGCTCTGGTGTCTGGTATGCAGATTGAAAGTTGAATCAGGTCCAAGATGAAAATTATTGATTGAAGGGATATGTTTCTGAACATATCCTCTATTTAATTATGCTAGATGCCTGATAATAATTTTATGTTTTTTCATTCATCCCTGCTTGCAGCTAAAAGGACCTGTTCTGTACCTTAATGGAAAACCTTGCAATCTCAATAATAGATATTTGTTTTTTATCTTATCAGATTGCACGCGGTGGTCAATCTGTCACTCTCGTAGGGTCCAGTTTAATTATGTTTGGTGGTGAGGACTCAAGGAGGACTCTTCTGAATGATCTGAATATTCTCGACTTGGAAACGATGACTTGGGATGCTGTAGAAGCTGTGTAAGCAAGTGACCATATGACATGCTATTTTTTAGCTATACTTATTGACATTATCTGTTTTGTATTTATCTGTTTTGTATTTTGTCATTTGTTAAGATCTTATCAGGCTGAATATTTCATTTATGTATCATTGCGTGTTTCACTAGGGGTACGCCTCCAACACCACGGTCTGATCACACTGCTACAGTACACGCAAATCGGTATCTTTTGATTTTTGGTGGCGGTTCTCATTCCACATGTTTCAATTGTCTTCAAGTCCTTGACTTGCAGAGTGTAAGTTCACAATTTGTTTTTGAAAAGGAACTAATCTAAATTTTTTAACTAGGCTAGCTGCTGCACTTGTCATTCTTGGCTTCCAATTCCATAGACATCTTTGTGATGCAGGTGTTTGTGTTTCGATTGTCTGATTCATAAGGTGATGAACCTTTTTTAGCTCTGAATTATTTTATTAGCTATTGGCATTGACTGTTCCCTTAAGGAGAAGATTTTACGAGTTCTAGCACCCACAAAAGTATAAAGTCCCAAACACAAGGTGTTAGCTTTTGTGTAACTTAGGAAGGGTACCCATTGTCATCTCAGTAACTCTTCCTCTCTTTTCTCCAACACAAGGGGGTTATCCCAAAGTAGGATTGCTAAGGCTCTAAGTAATGCTTGTAGAGTAAGCCTTAACAAATCAAATGGTTGTAGTATAGGTGGAAAAATGACTATTGTGAGAAGGAAGGGGTGAGCGTAATCCCAAGATTAGTGCATACCAAATATTGGGCAAAATGGAATCAACGAAACATCGGTTGAAACTTTAAAGAGGGTGAGTTGATTTGTGATTAATCAAGGGGAAAGGGCTCCAAATAGCATGCCATAATCAACTTTAATAATGCTGGAAATAACTGCCCTAGAAATAGGGTTTAAAATGCAATAAATTGCTAGATTTTGCTTTTAGATAATTATTAATGCATTACCTATTTAAAGAACAATGACACATCAAAGGAAATTACTATTTAGCAATATTTCATGTAAAACCTAAACCTGATCCTAAATATCTAGAGTTTAAGAGAGAAGGAGAAATTATTAAAGAATAGTGTTTGGTCAAGATCACCTAGCCTAGTGCCTTGTAATGGTGTCTTCTAGGGAAAATTCAATGAGAATGACTTTGATGAAGAGGGTGAGATGACTAGGACATCCTCTTATAAACCTTAGCGTTTTCCTTGCGAGGGTAGATTTTTAAGAGGTGCACACTTGAAGTTTTCTTAAAGGATTCAAGGAAAATATTTTTACATATCACAAGGAGGAAATTTTTTAGGTAAATTTAGCAATTTCAACCATGGCACATGTACAAATCCTACTTCATGAATATAACATGCAAAATATAGAAAATATAGAATAAACTTACAAGATTCTCACAAAAATCACTTCAAGGCTCAAGCAATCCTAGGAAACCATCTTCAAGTAAAATTCTATTTTCAAAGCAATTTGCACCACTAAGATCACATTTCAGCCAAGTATAGGAGGGAGGGATTATTGCACAGTCCCAAAGAGAGGAAAGTTTGATGAGGGAATGATGATGATAAAATGAATTAAGGCCTCCTCTATTTATACGAGGTTACAAGGCAACCTTAGGATAGATTAAAAACATAACATAAGTGCCAAAAGTAGCCCATACATGTGGGAAATAAGGATCTCCATCTAGGGTTGTGGGGGAGCGCCCCTTGCCCCCCTCGAACCAGCTCTCGAAGTGCACTCCGCTCGAGAGCATGCTCCCTTAAAAATAATTCGCTACCTGTTTTTTTGGAAGCGGTTAGGGAGCGTTCGCTCCTGGAGCGAATTTTTGAAAGTGGGAGCGATCAGTCCTGCCTTAAAAAATTCGCTCCCCATGGGCGAAAATGGCGGGCTGCACGACAAGCAAGGGAGGGAGTGGAAGGCCCAAAAGAAATAAAAGGCCTCCTCCCCTTCTATAATTCACCATTTGCATATTGAGAGAGCAAGAGAGGGCTTTTGGAATTGGAGCTTGAGTTGAGGAGGAAGATTGAGAAAAAGATTGAGAGGATTGCTTGTGAGCTTGAGGAATATTGACACCTAATCCTCAGCGATTGGGAGAATTTGAATGTGAACAGTCATCAAGAAGATGAACTGAGCGGTCACATTCATGTATATAACAAATAGCTACCTAATGGAATAAACGGATCAGTTTTTCTGGAGTTACTCCTGGCCTGACATGGTATCAGAGCACAGGTCCCAGGTTCTTTTTTTAGCCTTGCCTTCTAACTCCTCTATCCACTGCCTTCTGTCCTCTGTCCGCTGCCTTCTGACATTGAAACCCATGATTTTTGAAACGCTGCTGTATCAGATATTTGATGCGGCCTTGTACCTTTGAGCTGGAGGCATGACAGTTCTTTTTTGAAAACGCTGTATTAAAATTATTTGAAACGCTGTTTGACTGTGGTTTGATGCAGTTAAACTGAACGCTGCGTTCCCTGATTTTTAGTTGGCATTTCTTATCGATTTTGTATTGCATTGAATATTCAATACGCTGGTGTGGCTGCTTTGTGGGGAGTTGCTGCCGGCACTAATACGCTGGTGTGACATGCTCGTCTATATATAATATATATATATTAGCTGAGTAGAACCGTGGTATGAGAGCCGTGGTATCAGCTGAGTAGAAGCTGCATTCTTTCTATGGTGGCGTTCGTGGTATGTATGTATTGCATCTGTCTTTTATAAAGGTGTTGATTGTTTGTACAATGCCGATGTTTTCTTTCAAAACCGTGTGCACAAAGACCAATGAATGATACAATTGACATATGTATTGAGCCACTATATACCGTAATGTGATGAGCATTGAGTTTACAGCAATCACCCCGGGATGTTACGGTAATGTCCTTCTTTACCAATAAACAGTGGTGCATATACAAATAGGACTTGCAGCAGTTGTGGCGTAATTAACTGGGAGATACATTTATTTCTGAGCTGTATGAGTTTAATGATTGAATGATTGACTTTAGTGCTCGGTGGTATTATTTATCACATAATTGTTAAAGAATATACTGCTGTATGGTTGGGTCAGTGTTTTTTTTAGTGCAGCAGATGTGATGAAATAATTCTTGCACTGGTCAATATATAGAGGTGTGAATTTATTGTATGGTGAATGATGTCAAATACATTTTCAAAAGCAACTGTTTCATTGATGGGGTGAGCGTGGAATGAAATTTTATCAATTTTATGGCAATATGTTATATGCTTGAGAAGTGGAAGGTATAACATATATATTATTTCTCTATCAGCAGAAGTAATTTTTTTTACAAAATGCATTCAATCATTTCTATGGTAGGAATAGTTCTCACTGGTAAGGAGAACTATCCTGATTGGTCCCGGATGATACAACACACCCTCATCTTCAATGAGTTGTGGAAAGGAGTGTGTGTCGGAGAAAGAGACAGTGACCCAGAAAAGCCTACATCAGACAAAGAGCTCACCATCTGGGAAAACAAGAATAGCAAAGCATATGCATTAATCGCAGCGTCTGTAAATAAGGAGGTGAGTCGTCACATTTCAACATGTTCAACTGCCTTTGAAGCTTTACAAAAGCTGAAAGAGCTCTATGACTCACATTCTGCACTTGAAATCGTCCAACTTATGATTAAACTCTTCACTCTTGAACTGCAAAATAATGATCCTCTTGCTCTTGCATCTGAAATAAAGTCTATAATGCATGATATCAAATCCACTAAAGTTGAGCTGGATATCTCTCTTATTGCTTTCCTCAAGGCACTTTATCCTACATACTCCAATTATCTTGAGTCTTTGCAAGCAAATGGAAATCTCAAAGATATAACCTTTGACTCTCTTGTGAAAAAGTTTGCTG
>APFE030635604.1:0-15767 GCA_000404065.3 Pinus taeda
CACCCCTTCCGATATTGATTTCACTCGTCCGATGACCTCCAGCATTTACACCCGTTGATTTACCACAGTGCAACTTTGCTGTAAAGTACCGTGAGAAAGGTGTTCCGATATGCATCCTCCACCGTTCGATTAAAGTCTTCTCTCTCCGCCGTTCGATTCAAGGAAAGGTCTCCGCCGGTTAAACTCTCTAAAGTACATACGGGCCTAATAAATTAAATGCAGCATGGACCGTCCCATACCTAAGTTAATACATTGTCATATTTTTGGTAATGTTTTTTAATGTTTATTACGGCGGGTTAATACAAAGTATGGGCATAAATTTAATGTAAGTTTTTTTATTATTTCGAAATGTATGGTATACGTTTTAGTAGGAGCGTTGACTCCATTGTAATGGGATTTTGCACACGGGGAGAATGTGAATCTATGTTCGCAACAGCGAGAAGAAAAACCACACAGCTGGTAAAATGAATATGTAATAGAGTTCATTGTTGAATTGGAATGAAATGCAGCAGCCTAAAAATGTTTTGTTTGTAATGTAAATGAAATGCAAAGAATGCACAGCATTGCAGGAATGAAGAAAACCAGGGGTAGCTTATTTCAAATCCATGAATTGTTTCACACAGGTGAAAAGGTAAATGAGTAAATCTCTGTAATTTTTTGTTTTATCACAGCAGTGAATGTAAATGAAATATTTACACACAGTAGTGTAAAATTTCATAGGAGGCAGAGTAAGTTTTGTGAAGATGTTTTGGTGAATCCCTCTGAGTAAAAGAGGATGAATATGTAATTTTTTTGTTTAATGAATAGAAATCATTTTATGGTCGTGAAATGCTCTACTCAGTAATTTTTTTTAAAAGTCTTCTCTGTGGAAAAAGATCCTGGTGTAAAGAAAACAGAGCATTGCCTCTGTGTTTTATTTTGTGGTTTTGGTATTTTCCCATTGCAAAAATATCCAACAGTATTTCGTTATCCTCCTCTGTTAATGTTTGCATTATCATCTCCAACACTAATAGGGGTCTCTGTCTATTGGCCTTGTGGAATAATAGAGCTCCCATTACCATCAGCTGCCACGGGGTTTCCTACTTCAATTTTCCTCGGTTCAAGATCAGATGACCCCCATCGTTATCGCTGTCCTGCTTATCTTCACAAGAAAAGTTGAAAGCACCCTGCGACATATCTCCACCTGAACAGGTGAATGCACTGTTCGGCATATCTCCATCAGAAAAGCTGAAAGCGTTGTGCGGTATAGCTCCACGATCCATGTTCGAATCGCTGTAAGCGTTGTGCGGTATAGCCTGCACCGCGGGGATGTTATTTCCTTTATTCACTTTCTAAATCTGAATAGAAAATGACATAGTGATACAGAAGAATCACACTTTCATTTTCATTCTCACAGAATCACACTTGGAAACCACATAAAATAGAACGGAAGAATTGTATCTCCGAGTTTGAATAATATTAACGAATAAATCACTGCCTACATCATATTGTGGAACAAAACAAAGCAAACTACGCACGTCACAGAGATCCAGTGTTCTGTATTGGATTTTCTTGATATATCTAGCATAACAATATCCAACCGCACTCGAAGACACTGACATAATAAAATAATAAAAATGTTTATATAACATAGCATTACAAATTATCTTTTACCCGAATTTTATTTTAATCATTAATTCTTTCTAATCCTTTTTGGAATTTTATTTTATCAATTAAATTAATTTTTTTATTAATTTAATTTTAATGAGTGAAAAAGTTTACAGCCAACATTTTATTCAAAACATGACTCTAAAATAACTCTAAACTCATAAAAATATAAAATGCATATAAAAGTTATAAACAAAATCAAATTTAAGAAAATAAATATAAAAATAATATTTTACTTTAAAAATTTAAAAAACCTTAGCCATATAAAAAACTAATTTGTTATGGGAATAGATATATTATATAATATATCCCATACAAATTAGTTTTTAATATGGCTAAGGTTATATATATATATATATATAACCGCATTTATCCACAACATATATATAGTGTTATTCTTCTGTGATGAACCTTTATTTTCCTATCTGCATTAAAATCAAAATAACAGATAATGTCAAGTCAATCACTTGCAAGGCAAATTCATAGATCTATCACGAAATCATTGCTTTGGTGAGTCATGCCAGTGGGACTACTGGCCTGACTTGATTCTGCAAGACATTCTCTCTTGCCTATACATCTGTGACCTATTGAGAGCTCAACTAACTTCTCTAGCTTATCACCACCCTATTTGGTCATCACCACCCTATTTCGTCATCAGAAGCCTTTCATCATATATTTGATGGAAAAAACTATGAGAATGTAGGACTCATCTCTTTTTTCATCAAATATATGATGAAAGGGTTAGGAGGACTAAATTTTGTGGTTCCAAGCTAGGGACTTAGGGACTTAAGTTGAGCAATCAATAGGTCACATATCTGCAGGCTAGAGAAAATGTAGTGCAGAATGGAGTGAGGTAGTACAACTCGATTCCTTTGACACATCAAAGAGCTAGCACCTTGAATTTGGGTCTCATCGGATTGGAACCACATTTCTTTAGTTGGATCAATATTTTTTTTGGGTGGCTGCAGCTATCATAGCTAATCTTAGCTAATTCTTATGGTGCATAATCTGATCAGTGCATGCATAATTTGATTAGAGAAAGGGAAAGTAAATGTTGTGGAGATTGGAGAATGGGAGGGTTCTATGAAGAGGGAAATGGGAAATTGGAGGAGGAATGTTGATGATCTTATGCTTGTTGGTAGCAATCCCAACCTTATAAACCATCTCAAGGCTAGGTTTAAAAAGTACTTTGAAATGACACACTTAGAATGCTTGTATTATTCTTTTGGTGTTCATGTCTTACAATCCAAATAAGGTATTTTTCTTTCCTAGACCAAGTATGCATGGGATTTTCTATTCCACTTTAACCTTCCACCTTTTAGTTTGGAGTCAAACTTTGAGTCACTTGTACTTCCCCTTTTAGTTTGGAGTCAAATTTTGAGTCACTTGTACTTCCCGTGAAGTTGATGCTGCCTTATATTGTCAACTTGTTGGAAAAGCTTTGTATGTGACCCATTAATATCCTCAAATTTCCTTTGTTGTTGGCCTTCTTAGGGGTTTATGCAAAATCCACATGAAAGTCATTCGAAAGCATAAAAAACAATACCCAGTTATATTTTAGGTATAGCTCAATTTGGGATTCCTTACCGTGCATAAGCATCTCCTCTATTGGTTGGTTTCACTTATTCTCATTCAGCTCTTGACCTTGATCATTGGAAGTGTTCTCGAGGTTATGTGGTCACTCTTAGTTCTAGACACATTAGATGGGTTGTGCCATTTCTCTCTCTTAGAAGCAAATTATCGTGGTGCCATTGAAACTAGTAAGGAATCCATGTGGCTTTGTCAAATCCTGTTAGAGTTTGGTTTTGAGGAGTAGCATCGAGATACACTTTGTTGTGATAATAAAAGTGTCATTAATCTATGCAAAGGTCAAGTCCAACATTAGTGTAGAAAATACATTGAACTACACATAGCCTTCATGAGAAATAGCATTCATGACCATGTTCTTGAAGTGATGAGGTTTCAGACATTTTTACAAAGGCTCTCATAGAGGTGAAGTTTACTAAACTTCAACTTATGGTTGGATTTGAAGAAGTTTTGACTAAGGGGGTGTGGTGAATTAAAATTATTAGTGTGGACACGAACAATTCCTTTAGCACAATAATGGATGTAGCCACAACTTGATACATTCTATGGAAGATTTCCTTTCATTAGAACCAATTAAGAGGGACTACCTCTTAGTACAATTATAGTGTTTGGTGATCTAATTGCTTGCTTTTCTCATTTCCTTCTTCAAACACGGTAAACAACAACAAAGGAAAAAGGTGATAATATACAATTTAATTTGTAATTACTTAATAAGTCAAGAAACATTAAACAATGAACATGTAAGATGACACATCATGTAAGAAATCCATAGATAGTTGCATATATATTGAACCAAGAAGATATTACAACCATTGTCTTGATGTTTTCATTCTCGTCCAACAAAACTAGGTTCCCACACACTTTTGCTAGGATTCCATGATGGCCTCAACAATGATAGCTTTAAGGCTCTTCCCTTTAGACTTCACACTAAACCAAATTCACACTTCTCCCTCACACAACTAGAGATCTACAACTTTGAATAGCTTGCCATTTATTCCAAACTTAATTAGCACTAACACACCAATATTAACACTAGCTTGTGCTTGGGAAAAAGGGAATTTTATATACCATGAATGGATGGGAGATGGATTGTCTTCTAATGAGCTAAGGCCTTATCTCTTGAGATAGTTCCATCCTTATAGGGGAAAGAAGCTGAAACTAAACCATTTAAGTGACCCCATCCAACTAAACCATTTACCTGACTTTCATTACTAAGCTTCTAGAGCTCGATGCTTTAGCTCTTTATTTAAAACACATTCCATAAGAGGACCAACATGATTCGAACAAATATTAGTCACTCTGGTCGGTGCTAGAGACAATGTTAATCCCTATATATTGGAACAAGGAGGACAAGGGTCATTAGCGCAAGCCTTGCAAACTAGGAAAAACAAAAGACTTTGGGGAAATGGTACGAAATTGTTTTCTTCATGAAAAGGGACACAATGGAAGTTTTTTCATGAAGGGAAAGCATGTTGGTTTCATTGTAAAGGTACTCAAAGATTAAGGAATAGGTATATAGGGATAGGGAAAAAAATGTTTTTTAAGAGATGCCCCATAAAGCATGAAGGCTGAAATAGAGTGAGGGATGAAATGCTTTATAAATCATTGTGGGGAACTGTAGTGTGTTGGTGGAAAACCTGCAAGAAAATACAGGTACATATATATAACTGAAAACTGAGTGAGATGATACGTGAATCATGGTATTGACTTTGCCACCCATAGAATGATCATGTAAATGGATCCACTTATGGGTGCAACCATCCTATAAAGAGGATCATATGGAAACCAAGGTATAATTTTAGCCATCCAATAATGAGAAGATCACATATGAGAACTCATGGTATAGTTGTAGCCATGGATCTAAAAGGGACATGTATATCAACATAATTATGTCACATCACTTTTTAACTTGGTCTTTTGTGATCAAAGTCTATAAGAAGCACGAGAGAAACCAACACCAAAGGAGAAATCCACTCACTTTTGGAGATTGGGTAAATGAATCCTGCATCCAGCAACTTTTGGAGTTCTTCCTTGAATATATCTTTAAGAGCTAGATTCATTCTCATTTGGGGTTCTTGGACTCATTTGCAACCTTCTTTGATATAAATGTGGTGTGTACACACCCAGGTATGCACTAGTTTCATTTATTTGTAACTCCAGGCAAAGGTATCTATATGTTGTAGATTCATGATCCGTATTGTCCACAGTTTCAATTTCATTTTGCCGATGTTTCAAACCCCAAAGGGGTCCATCATCAGGACAAATCAGACAGAAAAAACATGAAATATTTATTGAGAGAAAGAGCTAAGGGTCTTGATATAAATAAACTAGGAACCCTAATATAAGAGCCGACACATGATTTCTTAAAATTTTTTATTTAAAATTTATGTTTATTATTTATTATTCTTTTTAATTAATTATTTAATTGTTTTTAATTAATTATTTAATTGTTAATTATAAGGACAGGTTCACTAACCCTAATTTTAGCTATTATTTATTTAAGTGATAATTTTAATTCATAAATATTTATTTGATAAATTCAATTCATAAATATTTTTTAATATTTTAATGTCAATTCATTAAATATTTTCTTTCTTAATTTTATTTTTATATCTAATTAATATAAATATTTTTATATATTAAATAAATTTTTTATAATTTTTAATTAATTAAAATTATTTATGTAATTGAAATATTTAATTTAAAAAATTTTAATTGATTAATATTTAATTTAAATTTTTTTATATAATTAATTAATTAGATAAAAATACTTCTAAAACCTTAAATGAATCACATTTTATTTTAATTTTAAATTTTTTATTATATGATCAAAGTAATTCACCTAGTTATTACTAACCTATATGATTAATCATATTTTATTCTTCTATTAATTTATTTTATACTTTTTTATTTAATTGATTAATTTAGTTTAATTCAATTTAATTAATATAATTAGTTAAATTAAATTAAATTAAATAATTTGCATTAATTAGTTAATTAATTAATTAATAGACCAAACCCTCTATGGAAGGTCCTTTTATTCACCTAGTTATTACTAACCTATTTATTACTAACCTATATGATTAATCATATTTTATTCTTCTATTAATTTTAATTTATACTTTTTTATTAATTGATTAAATTGATTAATTCAATTTAATTAATATAATTAATTAAATTAAATTAAATAAAATAATTGCATTAATTAGTTAATTAATTAATTAATAGACCAAACCCTCTAAATGGAAGGTCCTTTTGTTCTTATGCTCCCAAGGGTCTTGAGGGGTTTATATGCTTGATGAGGGGAAACCAGTTTCCACTGATTTCACTTCCATTGTCCCTATTGAGTTTCTGCCGGAATTTCATGATTTCAATGGCCTCTCTCATTTTTCTTTTATGGTAATTGTCCTCTCTTGTAATCACCCTAGCATCCTCCAAACATATATGATGTTTGGTCTTGGATGAGTGCTCTGCAAGGGCTCATGTACGCGATCTTTCATTCTTTATGTCAGCTGCGTGCTCTTTAAGCCTTGTTTTCAGAGATCGACCTGTTTCCCCAATATAACTCCTACCACATGAGCAATCAATCTTGTACACTCCGTTGAGTTGTTGACGATCAATGTTATCCTTAACCGACCTCATCATATGTCTTATCGTTCCACATGTTGTAAATTGTGTGTCTATGTTTTTCTTTCTTAAAATTTTTGCAATCTTATTGGTAACTCCTTGGATGAATGGAAGGTAAACCCTCCCCTTATTTTCTTTCTTGTCTTGAGGGTTACGCTTAGAGAGGGCCCTATCTTGAGCCCTTCTTATGGCTCTCTTGATACTCCACTCCTTGTATCCAATGTTTTTGAAGACAGAGGTTAAGTGCTCGATTTCGTCTTTTAGGTGATCAGGGTCAGAAATCCTGAAAGCTCTAACAGCCAGGGTGTTTAAAACGCCAGATTTCTGGGAGGGATGATGGTAAGACTCAGCATGTAGATAGCTATCGGTGTGAGTTTTCTTCCTATAGACCTGGTGTCCTAGTGTACCATCCTCCCTTCTACTGATGAGGACATCTAAAAACGAAATCTTACCATTCTCTTCAAGCTCCATAGTAAATTTGATTTCTGAGGATAAAGAGTTAAGATGATTGAATAATTTCTCAAGCTCTGCTCTACCATGAGTCTAATTCAGGTTGGTGTCATCGACAAATCTTTTCCACCATGCTGGTTTCAAGTGGAATGAGTCAAGCGATTTTTTCCCAAAGTACTCCATGTACAGGTTGGCGACAATAGGTGAGAGCGAGGAACCCATGGCAACTCCCGAAATTTGTTCATAATAGTGATCTTGAAAACTGAAAAAAGTGGACCATAAACAGATTTCTGCAAGCTTCGTTGTTTCAGGATCGGTGGCCATCTTTATAACATGCATAGATTCATCGAGGGGAATCTTTGTAAACAAGGATACGACATCAAAGCTTGCTAGAATATCATCCTTATCCACCCTTTTATCCTTAATAAGTTTAACGAAATCTGTTGAGTCTTTTATGAAGGAGTCTGTGTTACCAACGAAAGGTTTTAGGATCTTAGCTACATACTTAGCTAATTCATATGTAGGGGAACCAATGGTGTTAACAATTGGTCTAAGAGGGACCCCTTCTTTATGTATTTTTGGTAATCCCATAGGGTTAGAATTGACCCTTCTATAACTTCCACAATTCAAATGCTCATTCATTTTATGAATGTAATCTTCCTTGTTCAACACCACGGTGGCTCCACCTTTATCTGCTTTAAGGACCACTATTTTATCATTATTACGGAGAGTTTTCAGAGCCTCTCGCCCTTCTTTATTAAGGTTACTCTTTCGGCGTTTGGACTTTAGCAAAGCTAGGGAACATTCTTGTCTTAATATCTCCCTCTCGTTTGATGAAAGACCCTCAGTCCCATTCCCAATGTTGCAAATGATGCTTTCAAAAGGAATGTTCTTAGGTGAGACTGCAAATCCCAAACCTTTGCTCAAGATTTCAATTTCTTCCTGATTGAGTATTATAGATGAGAGATTCACGACCATTTTTTCATGCTTATTCGGAAAAGAGGGGTTCCCCATCACAACCCTATCAATCTTGTGATTATTCTTGGAAGCATTATAATTATTACTCATTCCATGGTTTGAAATATTTTTAGTATCGATATTTTTACCTTCTGAGCTGCTTTGGTTTTTATGAATATTATAATCATTCATAATTCTTTTTCCCATGTTATTTATCATTACACTCTTTTTAACAAATATTGATGTGCTAGGGCTGCCAACGCAGGGTATGTTGTGTTCCACGCTTCTGGCCGCCTTACCCAGGCTGTTATCTGCATCACCTACGCTATTTTTCATTATGTTCTCTGCGTTACCCATGATATTATCTTTACCCACGCTGTTTATTGCTGTATTACTCATGATATAATCATTATCTATATGTTCCCTTAGCATGTTGCACAACTCTTATTCTTGGTGTACATAAAGGGAGGTGTTGATTTTCAAAGTTATTTTACAGCCAAATTCTATTGTCTTAACACGAGTAGGGTTGTAATCATCTAAGAATAGATAAATCTTATGGTTTCTCTTGGTTTCCTTTACTAATTCCTAAAGAACAAGGTGCTAGGAGTTGGATTTTGGAGTATGTGTTCAATCAAATCATCTTCATCGAGTTGTCCTCCTCCCATGGTAGTTTCTAGGGTATAGAGTTGGGTTGAGTAGACTTCATCTTCTTCCTCCACTTCTATTCATAAAGGTAAATCATGTTTTAAATGCAGCTAAGTAGGAGGGTACAAGACTAACTGCTTGAATAGATGCTCATCTTTCATAGTCATATTTCTAGCCCTCAAGTTGATGTAGGCATTGGGTAGTGGATAACCAAGGCCTCCTAGGTATGAGAGGATAACCATTAAACTTGGCCTTAGGATGGAGAACTAGAAAGTCTACAGGGTACTCCCAGTAGTCAATGGAGACCATCACATCCTCAACAATCCCCTTAGGGGCCACTATGGAATCGTCTGCAAGATGCAAGACTATTGTGGTATTTCTTAATCGACCCTAGAGATTTAGCTTGAGCATGGTGTCCTTATTCATTACATTAATGGCAGCCCCAACATAAATCAAGGTGTGTGTGACAATGTTTCCACTGATGTGTACATCTACTACAAGTATTCGAGGGTCTAAATACGTTGGGGAAATTACCTGCCAAAGAATTAAGTCAAATAGTTGCAAATGAGAATAGTGGTAGGGTTGTCTCTTTTTCACCTCCCTAGATGTTTGGAACACTTCTCTTTAATCAATTTTTTGTACATAGTTACTTCTCCAAAGGATTGGAGAAGTAGAATTCTGACACATACACTTTTTAATTCACTTGGAAGATCATTCTCTTCTGGCATAGGCGACACTCGATGAGTTAATATTTCAGGAAAGGATGGTGGATTCACTCTAGGCATACTCTCCCCTCTTTCCTCCTCACTGTCCCTAGGTGGAGATGGAGGTTGGTTGTCGAGGAGTACTCTCTGAGACCTTAGGTTGATTTCCTAAATTTCCACAGCATAAGTAGGGTAGGACATCTCTCCACTATATACTTGTTGCACCTGTTTGTTTTCCAAGTTCATATTTGGGAGGGGATGCATCTGAAGTTGCTTAGGTGGAGCGGGGTGTAAAAGTTGTGGTTGAGTAGGAGGTGAAGGAAATAAAGTTGGAGGACCATTGTATGGGGATCTCCACCCCTAGGGTGGTGCATTCCACTGAGGCTGTGGAGAAGTATATGGATGAAATGATTGGTTGGTCGGTAGTGAGTGGTACTCAGGTGCAAAAGACCAAGGAGAAGGTGTAGACAAGGAGGGATGACAAGGGGGTCCAGAAGGGGGGATGGATGTGTTTTGGTTAGGGTTATAATATGGATAGGATGACCCTTGCATCCCTTATTCGTATGTTGGATGCAAACAAGGTCTCCTTTGATTTTGTAGCAAAGTTTTTCACTCACCCCTTTAGTTCCCTAATACACAAGTTTTAGTCCAAGTAGAGAAGGGCATGTGTCTGTGGATTTGTTTTCTTCATAAACCGAGAAAATTTCTATAAGGTTTAATGGAAATTCTTTCCTTAGGTGCCTCCTTGTGCATCTAGGGTAGAAGATGGCTAATGGTCTCTGTGCTTCGTCCCACTTTCTCTTAATGTGCATATTGTCCATTTATAGGGCAAGGGTTTGCAACATTTCACTCTAGAAATCTTCTAGCATATTTGCAATTTCACCTTTTATGGATGTGTTGGAAGAGGATGAGTTGGCCATTGGTTGACTACCACTACCCTTTTTCCTAGATGTCGTAGAATTGTTCACAAAAACAATCTTGATCTCATCATAGGGTAGATGGTGGACGTCCCCTCCTACTAGCAGATTTGAGGTATCTAGAAGGTCCTCCCTGACCCCCGTGAGTAGGACTAGCTTCAGTGACTTAAGATAAAGTGTGCACCTAGCCTTTTTGTAGATAAGCTCGAATCATTCCTCCTAATCCTCTAAGGATTCATCATGCCCCAAGGTCATTCTAAAAATTTCCACTTTAGTTTCTTTGGACCTTCAGTAATCTCGATACTTGTTGTTCATGGCTTGTTGCATCTGAGCCCAGGTTGTGATGATATCGCTAGATAAACCCATGAACCAATGCAAAGTTGAATGCTTCAGATGGATGGGAATAATTTTACCTTCTAGTCATGAGCGGTGTGTTCAAAGTGCTAAATGTGTAAATGGACTTAGACAAGAAAGTATTTAGATCCTTGAAGGTCATGCCATGCAAGTGATGAAGAGCATATGGGCTTACGTTTTCAACTTGGCATCCCCATTGGTTTCCGTGATGGGAAAATCACCTTCGATTATTTCTATATATCCTCTTTCATTTCTTTTTTCAGCCATTAGGTGTGTTGGAATAAGTTTTCCTTCTTCCTTTCCCCCTATATGCTCTTAAAAAAACACTGGGTGTTCTCCTAAGGGGTCCTGCAAGTCAACCACTCAAGGAGAGGGAAGGTTGGTTGTCTGAAGTGGTGGGGGTATTTGGTAGAAATTTTCCTAAGTTATCCCTATTCCTACAAAGCATGAAAGTAGTGTTTTTGTTTTGATTTTTTTCTTTTCAAAATTTGAGACTAATTGCATAATTGAAATAACAAATTGAGTGGAAACTAAGTGCTAAATGAAATCTCACTTGCAGAATGGAAAAGAAAGAACCAACTTACAATTACTTTTTCAGAAATGAAGCTAATAGAAGAATGGAAGAGATAAGAATGCCGCAAAGAAATAAAAAATCACATCTTACTCAGATACCTTGTTCACAACGGTGCCAAAAAGTGATGAGAACCAGTAATGTAGAAAGAATGCTGCAATTCCTGGGGCTACCAACATTACTTTATCAACCCGGGGTTCATACAAACTTGGAGGTCACAATGTTGTATACACAAGCAGATGTGATGGGTCAACCTTTGTCACTGTTGAGCTAGTGATAGACAACTACGGTTTATCCAACAAGCCTTCTATTGATTGAGAAGAAGTTTGATTATTAATGAAGAAAAGGGAATTTTGAAATATTGTCTATTGTAGTAACGAAAGGCTAAAACCAATGCTTTAAATGCACCACTCATATAACTAATTGCTAAGAGATATTGCTTAAGGAGAATTATAAGCTAGCATTTGTGTAATCTTAACTATCCTAGACATGCAATCTGAAGTAACCAAGCATTCTAGTGCTATGCATATGAATGAACACGATAACTCTTTTTTCCTTTTTGTCCCTTTTTTGTGAAAATGTTAATGGTAAATCTTCTTGATGGTGTGGCCAGTGGGTTAGAGATGGTGTAGAAGGGTTAGATGGCTTGGCAGGAAAGTAGGGGCCTTCTCATATCTTCTTGGTTTCTTCGTGCACAAATCAACCTCAAAACAGGCCACTACAGGTCGTCCTACAGGATGTCATAATGTTTCCTACAAGATGTCTGAATGCTCCTACAAGATCCATTTTATTCCTATAGGATCCAACGGAGAGTAATAGGAGTGATTTGAAAGGTAGTATAGGGCTTGGGGTAGGTGAATGATGGAAGAAACAAGGAAAGGGGGTGGCTAGGACTTCCTCAAAGATCAGACAAAAGTTTGTAAAATGGTTGGATTTGCTCAACAAAGCTGGAGTTGTTCTTATGGAATGATAAATTAGTTGATGAACTTAGTGGCTTTTGGTGATCATGGAGGGATGAGATTAGGCTAGGATTGTTGGCGTTTGATCTTCCTGCACTATTGAAACTCGTGTAATACATACATCACCCACATTTATCCATGAATCATGTCAAGAAATAAAGATTTCCAATCAAATTAAGAAAATAGAAATTCATTATTTAGTTGCCGAGTTCATGCATGGATATACTTGTAGAATATTGTAAAACACCATGAGATCTAATACAAAGCTAAAGATATCATAGATGAAAATTGAAACCTACTCTTGAAAACTGAAAAGATGTTGACCTAAGTAGCAGAAAACCCTGAACTCTATAAGAAATCAAAATTTTGTCTTTTTGGGGCTGAATATGAGTTTTTCCTCAAACCATGGTCCCTGATGGGAGGAGTGATGCCAAATCCACCTCATACGAGCCTTTTTGGTATTCCTTTATCTCTCTAAAGCTAATGCTAAATAAATTCACAAGTGGAAGCAAACTAATCAAATTCACCACTACTTGCAATGAAACAATGCTAAATCCAATTCAACAATTAATCTATGAAACAAGTAAAAGAATATGAGCCTTTGCTACTAGGGTTGGGCCCTAACCCAAGAGCTTCATCCCTCTGAGTCAAATCAATGCTGGATCAAGGAAATGCTCATTCTCGTTATCATATCAGAAAAATTATATAACAAATTTTTTCCACAAATTTGCACTCGAAAATGCTTAGTGATCTTACATAAAAAAATATGAATCCTAGTGAGGCTGTAGGTCTCCTTATTTATACAGGTGAATTCTCCAAAAAATTCCTTAAATATAGGTAGCCTTGGCTCACAAATGCAAGATGAACTTGCTCTTTAATTGTTACTCGCTCGGTTTCCCATGATCTCCATGACTCAGCTACTTGCAACTCCAAGCTAGTGTGATTTGATTGAGGAATATTAGAATGAGTGAGGATTTAATGTGGAGGATCTATCTCCTATAATATTTCCTCTTTGTCTCACTCGAGTTTCTTCCCTTAATTAGCCAAAATTTCCATGATTTGCTCTCAAAAACCTGGAATCAATGCACATTATACCACTAGACATACACCTTACATTTACTTGTCTCATTAAGAAAAATATAATTAAAACATGTAAGGAATTATGAGAAGAGTTAATTTTAATAATATTGGAGTCGTATTAAGGTCCATATAGTTACCTAATGATTAATATCATTAATCGCAAACCTTGACGATTGCTCATGGGGGAAGAAAAGAAAGACAAGGGGGTAGGAGATCGTATCAAAATATTGCTAGAGGAGACCCTCAAGAAACAAAGGAACACGATGATGGATAATGTCTCGCGGATCCTTAATGGTTATACATCAATGGTGCATCCACATCCAGTAACCACTCTCGAGGCTCCACTCCTTTTAAGGTACAAGTAAGCTTTCACATTCCCATATTTGAGGGCCAAATAGATACAGGTACCGTAGATAAATGGTTAAATCTACTAGAAGGATATTTTCTTGCTCATGATTTTTCCATCCATAGAAATATTACATTTTCTCTTCTCAATGTTGCTCCCCACGTCAAGGACTAGTGGGAAACCTACTATGAGTAGAAGGACTAAAGTGCGACCTCACTTATTTCAGCCTTACCCACTTGGAATTCATTCTCGGATATCATCAAGGAGCAGTACTACGATGTCGGGATCTATGATGATAAATACATAAATTGGACAATGTTACGATAGGAAAGGGACCAATATGTGTCGGTGTTTACCAATGTTTCTCATAACCTTCACAGAAAGTTGGGTATCAAGGATTCTATGAAAATTTTGGTACTTAAGTACCGCGACTGCCTACATAGGTACATCCAAGATGATATGAAGTTCCTGGAAATATCCTCTCTTGGCACACGTATCGATACGCTGTCAATATCAAACAAAAGTTTAAACATAAAAAGTGAGATTTTGGATCTACAAATCCTAAGCAAGGGAAAGGTGCCTCCAAACCACACAACAAAGAATAAATTCAAGGTGGGGTGGCCCAGAAACCCTTCAAATCCGTAAGTAAAGAACAACACCACGAAGCTAAAGCAGGACATGAGAAAGTGTTTTGAGTTCCATAAGAGCTCCACTCGCAACACAAGTGAGTGTCGGGTCAATAAATCAGATGCATGTTTCAAGTATGAGTCTGAGCCCGATAAGGGGAATGGCAAAAGGAATAATATTACTAATGTCGAGCCCAATGCCATCGTTTCCACCACAAATATCTAGAAGTAGAAAACCATAGATCTAGAGGAGGAAGAACACCTTTTCCACTCCCATATGTGGGTAAAGGGTTCCCCACTATAGTTCATTGTCAACAGAAGGAACCAAAAGAACCTCATTTTGGTAGAGGTCATGAAACGGTTTGGCTTACCCAAAACAAAACACCCATAACCATACACTGTCGGGTGGCTTCACTAAGGAAAATATCTTCACGTGAGCTAGAAGTGCCACCTTCCACGCAACATTAGGCCCTTCACGGATGAGGTATTATGTGAAATTTCTCCCCTTGATGTTTGTGATGTATTATTAGGATAACTATACCTGTGGAAGCAGCATGTTGTGTACGAGTCAAGGCCTCATGTTGTTATTTTTACTTTGGAAAATAAGTTGTATAGGATACCAGAGGTAGCAACGCCTATAGACGTCTCTTTGGTTACTGTGAAAGAATGCAATAAGCTCATTTTGAAAAACGGAAATTTTCTTTCCTAATGATATGGCCTCAAGGAAAGAAGAAGATGGTAGCCACGACCTCTAGACAAGGACCCTCTACATGAAAACAGTAGATGGACAAGGTCGTGGAAGAGTACAAGGATACCTTCACCACCCGTGTAGGTTGCCTTTAAACTGTTAGGTCAAGCACTCCATCGACTTGACCCCAGGTGTGTCATTTCCCAATGGTTCAATCTATTGGTGATTTGTTATGGAGAATGATGAAATCAAAATGCATATTCAGGAGCTGCTACAGAATGGTCACACTGGACAATTTCATCGCCCTATGGTAGCCCGGTTATGTTGGTAGACAAGAAGCATGGGACTTGGAGACTCTGTATTGACTATCAGGTGTTGAACAAGATCATTGTTCAGAATAGGTACCCGATTCTACTAATTGACGACCTTCTAGACCAACTCAAGGGGGGAAATTATTTAAGAAAGATTGACTTGAAGTTCAGATATCACCAGGTTCCAATCGAACCCTCCAGTTTGTGGAAGATTGCCTTCAAAATGAAGGAGCGCCTTTGTGAATTGCTGGTTATGCCTTTTTGCTTCATGAATTCTCCTGAAACCTTCATGAGGATG
>APFE030635612.1:0-10261 GCA_000404065.3 Pinus taeda
AGTGGTACGGATCAATTAATGATTGTAAAAAAGTTGGTATGTGTTGGAGCAAATGGAGCAGTGGTAATGCAAGGACAAAGGAATGGCCTTTGTGTTAGACTACAACTATCAACTTCACCATATATGCTTAATATTCATTGTATGGCTCATAGGATGAATCTTGCATTTAAAATAGTAAGCAAGTTTCTATCAGTTTTAAAAGTTGAAGATCTTGTACGTGAGACTCATGCATACTTTTCTCGTAGTCCCAAATGATATTTAGAGTTTCAACAATTTGCAGATGGTATTACGAATGGAAAAAAACAACTGAAAAATGTTAATACAAGATGGATCTCATTAAATGGACCAGCTCAAAGACTATTTAGTGAGTTCAAATCTTTGGTAGGGTTAATGCATGAAAATCGCTATAATGTAGACAAAGCTCAAGATCTTCTTTCTTGAGTAACTAATATAGAGACATTAATGACATTGGCTGGAATTCTTCCTATGCTACATGAAATGAATGTCCTCGTGAAAATGTCTTAGAATCGCATAATTTATATTGCGGAATACACAAATGTGAGAAAGTCTGCATGTCTTACATTGGATAATTTTTATATGATGCCAGAATCTTTTGCTGGTCCAAAGTTTAAAAGTTGGACTGAGATCATCAATATAGAAAATATAGAAAAAAATAAATAAATAAAATAAATAAATAATTACGTTTGATGAAAAAGGGATACTATGTATCGCAGTGTGTGGGTATATGGTTCCCTTTCATTATATTAGTAAGACAGGATGAATCACCAAAGATTTCCACGTGTCAAGAGACCAATTTGATAATATTGTGATTTCAGTGAAACAAAATTTGATAGAAATTGCAAGATCACTATCATTAGAGATAAGAGAACGACTTCCTCGAGATTAATTGTTGGAGGCCATGTGTGTGGTATACCCTCAATATTGGAACAATTGTCAATGTCCAAGAACTTTAAAAGTTGATTTTCAAAAAAGATTAAAATGTTTAGTAGACCCATTTTTCAAGAAAGTCTCAATACATGGAGAACAAATTGAAGGTATTTTAGATTCATCAAAATTGTATCAACAAGGTGAACACTTTGCTGAAATAATGTGGAAGCAATATCCTTTTTTGGAGAATCCTAATGAAAATGGTGCTATAACAAGATTATGGACTACTTTAAGTGCTAGCCAATACCTGCAAGAAAACATATCAGAATATTTCAAATTAACAGATTTGTGTCAAACCATGATTTTGGGATTAGTGGAGGATGAGAGAATGTTTAGTGCATTATCATTCTTGAAGTCAAAGTTGAGGAATAAGCTTGATAAACATGTGGATACATGTTGAAGATTATATGTAACAAATTATGACATTGACAATTTTCCATATGAAAGAGCGCTAACTCTTTGGTGATCACATTGTGATAGAAGGGAATAAAACAATATAACAAATCTCTCTAATGAACTTGATATAGAACATAATGTTTTAGAGGCTCATAATGACAGTTCATTTAGAGAAGATCATGTTCACAATTTAAAAAATGAGGACCAAGATGAGAACTGGGAAATTGAAATACCCTAGGACTCTTATTTTGGTATACATGTTCCATTGATCATGCAAGATTATTATATGTCAACTTCAGGTAAAAATAGGTTCTATATTTGTATTTTTCATTGTAACATTGCAGCGACATTACTTTGATGTGTGTTATTTTAATATTGATGTTTCATATTTAATTATTACATTGTTTGTTTCTTATCTGTGATAGGAAATAAAGTTGGATTTGGTGAGGTTGGGACCTATTTCCTTTCACATAGATAGTGTCTGACTATTCTTAAATGATAAATAACAAATTCTACAAGACTTTCAAGTCACTTGTTAGTCATTTCTTGTCATTCATTTTTCAGCCATGTTTTCAAGTCTTTCAGGTACTAAGTTGTTTGGGTCCCCACATGTCCTTAGGACCATTAAGGGATGAGATAACATGAGTCAGTCCAACTCATGCCCCGAATTTACTTTTTACCTATTGACGTAAGTGTTTTGTTACCACTTATCACCAAAAAAATTTTACCATAGCATAAACCAACTTGAAGACAACACTTCTCATCTTCCTTTTACATAAATGCTCTATGGATCTCCCTACTATACTTTCCCGAGACCAACATCCCTTCTTGGTAGGTCTCTCCACCATACCACTAATCGCACAATACACACACAGTAGTAACTACCGCATTCTATAAATCTCTCTAGTCTCAATTATTGGTGTCCCTGTCACATGCGACCAATACAATCTTGCAGGTCTATTTTTCTATCATATCTGTATTTTTTGTTATTTTTTGTATTTAACTTTAGCACCTGTTATGCCCCTATACCAATAGGTGTCATATATCATGATTGACTTATTGAGCTATGTAATCTGTTCATACCTTCACTTGTTGCAAAGGTTTTCCATAGTTGTAAAAATCAAAAAATTTAAAAAATGTAAAGAGGGTATACCCTAAAAGAAAAATCAAAATGTGAAAAGAATAAAAATATGGTCAAAAAAATGAAAGAAAATGAACCCCAACAAAAAGAAAGACCAGGAAAGTGTGCAAGTCTAAATGCCACTACTTATTTACTTTTGTGTAATAAACAATTGTGTGCAGTTTGTCACCTATGCCACTATTCATGAATAGCCAAACAATTAAAGCTTGGCTAAATCATTTTTTAATTTCATGTTGTAGAAATAGAGAATAAAGATCTGACCAAATAGTGTAAGACCAGGAAAGTGTGCAAGTCTAAATGCCACTACTTATTTACTTTTGTGTAATAAACAATTGTGTGCAGTTTGTCACCTATGCCACTATTCATGAATAGCCAAACAATTAAAGCTTGGCTAAATCATTTTTTAATTTCATGTTGTAGAAATAGAGAATAAAGATCTGACCAAATAGTGTAATCTTGGCAGATAAGTAGATAGGTAGAGTGAAAAAAGGAGCTCAATAGTTTAGTTTGAGCCCTTGGATGTAATAAGTGTAGACTTAGATAGGCATTGCCATGTAAAAGAAAAGAAAGTTTGAAAAGGGTTTGTCAGTTCAAGTGCACCCTAATAAAGAAGTAAAAATGCTAGATTAAGTAGGTAGGGTAGGTAGATGATGGTTGTAGAATAATATGTGGTGAATGATGAGTTCAAATGTGTAAATCTTTTACTTTCATCACAAAGCATAGGCATACAACACATGGAAGACATATCAAGCAAGCAAAGTCAAAATAATTAACTCCCCTACTCATTTCCCCTAAATTTTCACTAATTTCCCATAAGTATCAAGGTATTTCTCAAGTTAGAGGGGCTCAGAGCATTTCTTTGACTTCTGGAGGGACTGGACCCTCAGCCCAATAATTCATAATGCCTAAGTACTTAAGCCCATGCATCCATATACCCCTTCATAAATCATTCATTTCCCTTTATAAGGCTTTTCCTAAGTAAAATCCTATTTTACTTAGGGAAATTAAAACATTTTCCATTAAAACCTTCATTTCTCACTTAGCCTAAGTTTAAATACACACATCAAATGTTTTATACTTAGCGCTTTTTCATTCATTATGTCATATTAGCTACTAACTTGTATTAATATAAAAATCCCCTATGAAAATCTACCCATTCCCATATTACAGTAACTATAAATAACCCCGGAATATTAATATCCCGCCCCTTTGGTTATATATAACCATAATACATTAATAAATGGGATTAATGAGTTAAATAATAACGCATTAAGAGCCCTGACCCCCCCCACATTAAAAAAGGGATTAATTAACCCTCACAGTTAATTAATAACCTTCCTGACCAATCCTGTCACCCCCGATATGATTAAATAACTCCTAATTATATCGGTCTTCCCTCATTAAACCCCTATTACTTCTCATCCCCTATAACCATCCGATCACATCTCCCACATCAAATGGCCATTATCTATATCACACGACCCTTTGCGACCGCACGTTAGTGTGCGATCACAAAGTGGTTTTATGCACAGTACCTCTACCACGTGTCATCCGTTCTATGGAATCGCTGGCTCGAAGCTAAATACCACCCTCTTACCACCTCCAAACTAAACGACAAAACATCATTTCGTTCCCCCGCTGTCGTCACCCGTCCAAATCCCAAAACCTGCCAATCATTGACTTTGTACATAAAACAAAACAAGCCATTTTCATTGTTTTATTCTACGAACATGTACGCTCATGTAAACAAAATGTTGAGGTCAACCAGCTTGAGCTTTCAGCCGCCAACCTGCTCCAGACTTTACAACCGACACCACCCAGAGCCATTCAGTCACACCTAGTACCTGCATTCTATTGCCCGTCCCCCAAAGCAGGTATTTATCAATTTCTCGACAAGAAACCCTGCAAATACTTGTTTTCCACTACAAATTAACTAAAAAAGCCAAAATTCACCATAATTCAGTTATTACTTTCATCATTCAAGTCCCCTAGCCATCTGTTTTATCAATTTTACAAAGAAAACCTCAGTTTCCTTTCTGAATCCACAAGAACTAGAATGGAAACCCCGGTAACTCTGAATGTTGCACCCATTAATGCCCCTCATCGAGATTTAGAATATCTGCCTCTAGCAGATAAGGACTTCCAAATAAAAGACTTAACCACTGATAAAGACCACCTCAAAGTCTTTTTCCAATGTAGAGATAACTACTTAAATGGCTATGATGTCATGGGACTGTGGGAATCCAACCTCCCAATGTACTTCCTCCCCTCTGTGCATGTTTTTCTAGACATAATCCATCAGTGCCATGCAAATTATGACCCCAACCACAGAGCAGTCATGTCTCCCAACCAAACAGTCCTCTTCACAATAACTGTTGAGTCAATCAATGAGATACTCCAATTTCACCCTAATCAAGCCCTCACTCCCATTTCCATTGGGAATTTACTTGAGAAAGCAACCAAAATGTCCCAATCTGAACTTAATCGCCTCCGCCAGACTTTCATATTAAAGGAATATCAAACTGCAGATCCCCCTCCTTATGGGTCATTTTTCTTCACAGATATGGGTAAAATCATAGTTGATATGAAATTTTCAATCATGGGATTCAACATTAGTGAGTATGTAGATGAGTTGACCCTAGTGTCGATGTCTATTTTTACCCCTGGATAGCCCTCTGTTGTCAAGTATGATTTTGCCTCATTTATTGCTGACAAAATTCATAACTAGTTCATGAGACTGGAGAATGAAAGGGTTTTCAAATATACCACCTTAATATATCACCTCATACTCTACTATCAATCAGACAAATTCCCATTCTCTGTCAACAAACTTGATACCAAGGGTAATCCAAGGTCTGCCATCTTTGGACTTCCATCTTTCATAGATCCTTTGCTTGCCCTTACTCATATAATGAGTTTATTGATCAGTTTGTTCATCCAGCTACTACCTTCCTGACAGGGATTTCCCCTCCTAGAATCAGTGATGACAATAAGAGGATCCTTCAGCTCTCCAAACAATACAGAGTGGGTGACTAGTATTTATACCAGAATTACACATAAATCAGGATATATGGGTGTGAGCTTTTCCCTTTCAAGCTTCCAAAATATGTTCCAATGAGACTATTTGCATTGGATTAATATAGACAGATAATAAACTCAAAATTGATTCATTTTACTAAGGCTAAGAAGAAAGCACAACTAAGGATCAAGGATCAATTAGGCCCTTTCCTCTGCAACAGTAGGGAAGCATGGAAAGAAGCAGAGCAAATTTTAGAATACCATCTAAAACTAAACAAAAGTTTTAACTAGATTCTATATGATCTCCATAGTTTCATCTGTTATAGAAGGATGAAAAATAGACTGTCACCATACTTGCATCAAAGAATTCCAGAGATTGAGCAATTTTCCAACATGGATGAATGGAGGGAAGGAACCCTAATAGAAACAGATAGTGAGTGGGTCAATATAGAAAATGTAATGAAGGATCTTGAAAAGACACTTGACCTGGATTCTTTTGGACAGGTGCAGTTTGAGACTTCTCAAAAGCCAACGTCAGGGACTAGTGCCACAACAGCTGATACCTCACAAAGGCACTCACAGGAGACCAGTGCACCACGTTCAGAGACATCAAAGGAAAAAGAGACCAGCACTCAAGCCACAGAACAATCAACCATGTCCAAACAGCCTGAAACTTCTCAAGAGTGGGCTCAAACACAGGCCCACCCAACTCAAGTCAACATGGAAGAGCCACCAATTTTGTAGACTCCTCTGAATGAGGAAAGGAATAAAAAGAGAAACAGGGAAGTAGCTACCCCTTCCAGTAGCCCATCAGACCAGCCTAGTGCTAAGAGGCACAGGCTAAATCCTCATTCAGAAGAGGAATTTTTTGAGGAAACTACAGAGAGCTAGAGGAAAGAAGGTGCAGATAGTCAACAAACATTCCCAGCAGATGGGACACCTTCTAGCTCACAGAGGCAGGAACTAGAAAGGCAACAAAGTGTTGAAGTGTCATCTTTCAAGCCTCTAGGAAATGAGAACCTAGATATCAAAAATAAATTTAAAGAAATCAAGGCTAAGAATGAACCATTGAGGGCACAAGTTTATGATCAATATTTGAAAATGGCCCCCACAAATCAAACTAGTTTGATGTCAGCCTATGACAACAAAGAAGGCAAGATGTAGATGAGCTTCTTCAAGCCTAAAATACAACAGCCCCAGTCAATAACAGACTACCTAAAAACTGATTTTGAGGTTATGATAAAGGACATCCACCCCTTGGATCAGGTTGAACTACACAGGCAAACATGGGAAATGATATATTCTACATTAACCAGTAAGGCTATGATGGCCCAAAGATTAGAAAATTCTTTGAATAATACAACTGCTTAGTTACAGATGGAAAGAGCCTCTTTACAAGCTAAAAACAATAGAATTAAATCTTTGGAGGAGTTGGTTATTGGATTAGGCCATAACCCAAAAGATGTGAAGGTTGTAGAGGCCTTGATTAAGAAGAAAGATGAAGACATAGCTGCCTTGAGAAAGCGGTTAAAATTACCTCCATCAAGGCATCCACAAACTGTTGAGATTATACAAAAGAGTTCTGAAGAAGAGATTATTTCCTTAGTCCTAAAGCTAAATGAGTAGTTAAAGGAGACTGAACAGGAATTGGAGAAATCTTTGAAAAGCAGGCAGAGTGAGTCGACTACTCAGCCTCAAAATGTGATACCAGTGGTCTCAATAGTAGTCCCTTCAACTCTGGCAATAACTCTGGCACCCAATGTCCATTTGGTCATAGTTGAAGTAATCACAGGTACAAACACAAGAACAACACCAACAGGAACTTCAAGTTTGAGTATTGAGGAGTTAATAAAATCAATGGAAAAAATGAAGCTGTAAGTCTCTGAATTACAGAAGGTAAAAGAAACATTTGTTAGCCTAGAACAAAAATATGATGTCTCCAAGATTAATTTTTTTCAGGAGATAAGAAAGAATAAAGGTTTAGCACAAGACTGAAAACATTGGAAAAAGATCTCACTCTTAAAAAGCCCCTAACAGACATTAGGAAGATTCCTTGAACCAGCATCACACAGTCAATAAATGATGTTTGGTCATCTATACAAATAATTTTTGAACATATTGATTTGGTACAAGTGGCTCTTGAAGAAATTTGGATGACAAAGGAAGAATTAGGAGGGAAGCCTGAGGAAGCCATCAGGTTAACAAATTTTTTGAACAGCAAAAATAAGTACCAGCTAGAAGATTTGGGCATTGAGGACAGAACAAGGACCATTTTAGAAATCAAAAAGGTATTGACTAAAAGGTCACTTATGCAGAATTTGGAAAGGATATGCCAGAACATGCAAGAAGATATTAATGATTTCATGAAGAAATTTGGCATTTTGCAGAGCAAAGGACTTCCTAGTCCTTTAGTAATTAATGATAAATTGATGAGACATGAATACTATGTGGATAAGTTGGCTAAAAATGCAGATAACCAGGCCGGTTCATCAGCAAGTGCATCTACACCAAAGGCACTACCTACAGGAAGAGTTCTTTATGACAGTCTAGAGAACCTTTCTATGTGGAACATGAGGTAAAACATTTGTTTCCGGTTTCAAATACACTGAGGCTGATGAAATTTTCAGGAAACTTCAAAGAACTAAAATACCAAAAGAAAAATGGTGGATGAATATGACAGAAATTTTGTGATTTTCTCTAGTAAAAAAGAAAATTTTCAAATATTTATCATAGTCAATGTTGGTAAAGGAAGGTGAATAAGGATTAAACAAGTAAAGAGTATCAGAATAGGTCAAAGGATATCAGTAAGAAGATGAAAAGCAGAACAACTAGCACAGATTTATAAGGAAGACATCAAGATACTCCATCATAGGGCCTGCCTCCAGCTCATTCACAAAAATGGGGATAGTAAGTCATCAGTTCACATCTATCTTCTATATTCGAGACCGTCTGTCTCTAATTTTATGTAACATATAGTTAGACTTCCTAGATTATATCTATCTTTGTTAAGAGATATTTTATTGTAAACTTTTGTATAAATACTCCCTCATTCGGAGTGTTGAGGGTGGATTCTTAGACATTTCTGTAGACTAATCATTTTGGAATAGAAGTGTTGTTGGACAATTCTTGTATGGCTGGCTGGATGAAAAATAATACAAAGGACTTTTCACAGAATTCATGTGTCAAACACCGGAAAAATAAGTATTATATATCTCATGTGTTATTGTTTTCTTGTTTAATATCTCAATTATGTTTCATATCTAAATATCAAAATGAAAAAGTATAATTCAGAAAGTGCTTCAGTGCAATCTGTCTTTAAAATCGTTTTTATTCTAAATGTTTTCTTCCAAACTATCATAGGCAAGGAATTCTTAATTGCTCCTGCTTCTTAGTTTTTCATTTTGATCATTTAATAAGAAATTCTTAATTGCTTTTTATTAGTGATCATCCACTTTCCCTCTTCTTAAAACATGTGGAAGGATTCTTAATTGCCCTTCTTCCCTTTTAAGTCCATCCCATCATTTCAAGTTATCATTTGTTCTTTGTTTAGCTATCTTGGCCTATGAAGCCATCCTTTGTTGAAAATCCTGATCCAGTTAAGCCATCTTCAGTTGACTCCATAGCCAATGGCCTGAAATACTCAATTCTATCCATCTGCTCCTGAATTCCACCACCAAACATAATCAAAACCCTCAAGCTTTCATAACTAGCCTAATATCCTATAAAACAAAGCTAAATCTTAAAGAGATAGCCCTCTCTAAATACAGATTGGCTAGATTCTGTACTTAAAAGTTGGTTTGTGGTTACATTGGACCCCTTTCCTTCTTCTAACAACTTCAAGGAAAATCTAAGTGATAACAGCACCATTCAAGAGTAATGAGTTAGTGTCCTTTGGATTTGATCTTTGATTGGAAATGAAGTTGGATTTGATGAAGCTGGGACCTATTTCTTTTCACATAGACATTGTCCTAGTATTAAATGATAAATAACTAATTTAAGAAGTCTAACGCTAAGCAACAATGGGCTTATTCAAGTACATGAAATTGCATTGATGTCTAGCTCTGATATCTTAGAAAATTTTAGCGGTTTGTTTGCTACTTATTTAGAGGATTTTGTCAAGTTTGAAATTTTTGGTTTGTTTTGGTGAGATCTTTTTAGTCACTTAACTCATCTCATGCATAGATCAGCAAACCTAGTTTTATTTTTATAATTATTGTTGTTTTCTTTATATATTTGGTGGTTTGAGGAAAGATATTTGATTTCCTTTCACTTTGTGGCATGATTTCAGCGTCTTCACCTTTTAGAATATAGTAATGTATTATTCTTATTTTATGTTTTCTTGGAAAAGAATTATTGATATTTGGAAAGGGAAATAAGCCCTAGGTAGCTAAGCGAAGAGAAAAATGGTCTATGTACTAGGATCCTGCACATTCATCGTAGGAGACCTATTGGCATGAGACCGACATTCCTTTTATGCAATTACACTTTGTCAAGGCAGACCTGAGTTCGCTGACTTGGGAAGAACACTGACAACAGATCATAATGCTAAGGAGATTATAATGTTGGTTTCAAAACCAGGATTGTGAAAATTGTTTGCACTAGTTCTTCTTTGGTCATATTTACTACCAAATTTGTGTCTTGTTGATTTTTTACATTTGTAATGACCTTGTGCAAAGTTGGTTTGAAAAGCTTGATGTTAGAGTGAGAAGACTCTCTACAAACCATAAGGACTACATTGTCTTTGAGGGCACTCGATGT
>APFE030635623.1:3340-22906 GCA_000404065.3 Pinus taeda
TTGTTGTGGTGTAAGCCTTGTAGGTTGTGGAAGGTTAGGAGAAGAAACACTTCCATAATTATAGTCATGAGTGGCGGGATTCCTTGTTTTCATAATTTCGCTTTCAATTTTTCTTGCCAACTCGAATGCCTCCTCCAATGAATCAGGTTCCCAAAAACAAACCTCATGTTGAACGTTATCCTTTAAAGTCCCTACGAAGGCATCAATCCTTTGCTTCTCTGGAATATAATTTACTCTTCTATTCAGTTTTTGAAAGTCTTCAATGTGCTCTTTCATTGAACCCTTTTGTTTGATATTTATCAATTGGCTAAAGAAGGAGTTTCTCTTTGTATCCTCATAATGTGCTATCATTTCCTCCGTGAAAATTGACCATGTGACAAGTAGTTTATGAGAACAAAGCCCTTTATACCATAAAAAATTATTTGGTTCTAAATAATTAGATGCAATACATACCTTTTGTAATAGTGGTACACCATGTAGATCAAAATATTTCTCCATCTGTAGTATCCAATTTACCGGATCCTTGCCATCAAACTTCCTCATCTCACTTTTTCTTGATTTTAGGAGCTCGATCTTGAAACAACTGTAACTCTGTAATTTCGGATCTTCCAGTTCTGAAATCGTGATCTACAGTATCCCTTTGCATCCTCTTTCCAATGCCACCAGTCTTATCCAAATTGGACTCTCTAAGGAAGAGTTATGCCAAATCTCCCACGGTGACCTAATTATAGACTAGTTCAGTAGATCTAACTTGTACGATGTGACACATGTCACTATTTCGACCTTTGGATCTAAAAATGTACACAAGAAACTACAGCTTGTCCTCTTTCTGTAACTTCTTACGAAATTTCAATCCGATGCTCAAAGAAAAAGTTATGACGATTTTCCCCAGGCCACCTATTTGGAATGTAGTTCGGGGGTCTACAAAAACCCTAACTTCCTCAGACTATCTCTCCAAAAAAATAGCGAGACAGGATCTGAAATTCGGAGCCAAGGTTTAGAACCGTTTTGTCTCAAACGGGTTTTTTCTTAGCTTCTGAAACTTTGTAGCAAAATAATTATAGCGAAAATCCCACGATGACCTATTTGGAGCAGTGAAACCCTAGAATCCACAACTCTGATACCAAATGTTATGAAACCAGCTCACAAAAAGATAGAAAAGATAGTTAATGCCTTAGAATTCAACGTCTTCAAGGGGGCAACCTCCTTTACATTACACAAATGAACAATTCTTGGACGATACAAATGACAAGACCTTCTTTCTATATATAGGAGTCTAAGGGGTCATAATATAATCAGAGCTGACATAACAATAATAATGTAAGGGCACAATAATAACCATAATAGGCTTCTATGGGGCACAGTAATAACAAAATGGGGATTAATGGGTACAACAATATAATAAGGGGGTTGTACTAATAACAATAAGGGGTTACACTAGTAGTATAGGGGCCTAACATCTATTTATTATGGGAGTTTAATGTGAAGCCTAAGAAGCATATTTGCTTATAGGAGCTCCTGGTGATCCACACCTGTGAGCTCCTCCTGTGTTGTTTGGAAATTCATGTCTTCCATGTGCAACTGTTGATGATCCACACTTGTGAGCTACTCCTGTGTTGTTTGGAAATTCATGTCTTCCATGTGCAACTTTTGACACATATGATTGCAGCGAAACAAAAGTTGTTTCAAATATTAGCATGTCAATAATGTAACATTTATTATATAACAGATAAAATAGGTTATACAAGAGTCTTTGTAGTATTAAGATGTTAATATTCTTTTTTTTTTTACACTGGAAAAATTTGGCAGACCAACCCTGAAGGGAATCATTTAAAGCCCACCCCAAGGGTGTGGCCATTACATCCATGGGATTAAAGCCCACCCCAAGGGTGTGGCCATTACATCCATGGGATTAAAGCCCACCCCAAGGGTGTGGTCATTACATCCACGAGAAATCTGGGCAGATCAACCTCAAAGGGAATCTTTTAAAGCCCGTCAGCCAAATTAGCAGGGCATAACCCCAAGGGCGTAACCATTACATCCACGAGAAACATTACATCCATGAGAAAATCTGGTCAGATCAACTATGAAGGGAATATTTTAAAGCCCGTTGGCCATACTAGCAAGGCCTAACCCCAAGGGCATGGTTGTTACATCCACGGAAAGGGCGTGGTCGTTACATAAACTGGAAAATCTAGATCAACCCCGAAGGGAATCTCCACTAGAAAATATGGGCAGATCAACCCCGAAGGGAATCTGCTGTTACATCCACGGAAAGGGCATGGCTGCTACATCCACTATCAGGGCTTAATCCCAAGGGCGTGGCTATTACATCCATGAAAAGGGCGTGGTTGTTACATCCACTGGAAAATCTAGATCAACCCTAAAGGAAATCTCCACCAGAAAATCTAGGCAAATCAACCCCAAAGGGAAATTGTTGTTACATCCATGGAAAGGGCGTGGCCGCTACATCCACCAGAAAATCTGGGTAGATCAACTCCGAAGGGAATCTATTTTGAAACCACCTCACAGAAAGATATAAAAGATAGATCAACGCCTTATAAATAAACCTCTTCAAGGGGAAAACCTCATTTACATTACACAAATGAACAATTCTTAGATGATACAAATGACAAGACCTCCTTTCTATATATAGGAGTCTAAGGGGTCATAATATAATCAGATTCGACCTAACAATAATAATGTAAGGGCACAATAATAACAATATTGGGCTTCTAAGGAGCACAATAATAACAATATGGGGACTACATGGGCACAACAATATAATAAGGGGGTTGTACTAATAACAATAAGGAGTTACACTAGTAATATAGGGACCTAACATGCCCCTCTCCTTCAAAAAGTGTTGTCCTCAATGCTTGAGTAGTTCTTGATGTTTCTGTATAAAATTCTCATCCTTCCATGTGGAATCTTCAGCGGGTAAGTTCTTCCACTTGATGAGATGCTTTAAAATTGATAGATTTCGTACCTGTCGACTTCTCGGTTCTATGAATGCTTTAGGTTCCAATATGATTTTTCCTTCCTTGTCAAATTTTGGCAATATTATTGGAACTGGGATCTTCTGCAACTTTTGAATGAGTTCCCACCCTGCTTTACCATTCTGTCATTCATCCCTTGCTTTTTTTATCAAATTTGGTTGGATAATTATACCAACCTCTACCATTTCTGCAACCATATGTTCAATTTCACTCCTTTGGGCATATGGATATCTATAAGGCCTGGCATTTGGAGGAACACTTCCTGGAATAAAATGAATAGCATGATCATGAACACGAATATGTGGAAGACCTTTGGGAGTCTCAAATACCTTGGAATGATTGTCCAAGACTTTTTGGAGATATGGATAAATACATGATTTCGATGTGGGAACCATTAGCGAACATAATTATGCAATTATGCCTTGTTGTTCTTTCTTTATAAGCTTTTTCATTCTGTTAAAGCTTATTATCTTTCCTGATTTCCTGTGATACCCCTTAATTCAATTTCCTTTCCTTCTGAAGAAAATTTCATGAAAAGTTCTTGAAAATTAAAAGCTATTATACCCAAGGATTGTAGCCATTGGACTCCTAGTACAATATCAGTACCACCCATTGGAACGAAAAGCATTGGGATATTCAATACATATTCTCCCATGGATAGCTTGATATTATGGCACTTTCTATAGCAATTTATGGTTCCTCCACTTACAATTGTCACTTGAAACTCTGGTGCTGGATATAGGAAGCAATTCAATTCCTTGGTTATCTTACAATTAATAGAATTATGGTTACTGCCCGAATCAATCAACACTATTACCTTTTTCTTCTTGATATGTCCTTCTATATTTATAGTTTTAGGAGTGGTAATTCCGGCTAATGCATTACAAGATATGGTTGGATTCATTTCTTCTCTCTCGATGTGATATTTCACTTCTTGAACCATTTTCTTCTTCATATGTCCTTCTATCTTGAGAGTTTGAAGAGTGGTAATTCTTATCAATGGTTTACAAGATATGGTCGGATTCATTTCTTCTTTTTCTGGGGTTGGGTCCTAGCATATACTCTCTTCTTTTGATGTTTCTTGATCATTTTCTTCCTCCTCTTCATACTCTATGTAAAATAATTTCTTCTCAGCACACTTATGACCTTTCGTGCATTTGCTATCACAATTGTAACAAATCCCTTTTTCTCTTTTTTCTTCCAATTGTTGTGGTGTAAATCTTGTAGGTTGTGGAAGGCTAGGAGAAGAAACACTTACATAATTATAGTCATGAGTGGTTGGATTCCTTGTTTCCATAATTTCGCTTTCAATTTTTCTTGCCCACCTCAATGCCTTCTCCAATGAATCAGGTTCCCAAAGACGAACCTCATGTTGAATATTATCCTTTAAAGTACCTATGAAAACATCAATCCTTTGCTTCTCTGGAATATCATTTACCCTTATATTCAATTTTTGAAAATCCTCAATGTGCTCTACCATTGAACACTTTTGTTTGAGATTTATCAATTGGCTAAACAAAGTGTTTCTCTTTGTATCTTCATAATGTGCTATCATTTCCTCCGTGAAAATTGACCACATAACAAGTGGTTTACAAGAACAAAGCCCTTTATACCATAAAAATTGATCCGGTTCTAAATATGAAGATGCAATACATACCTTTTGTAATAGTTGCACCTCATGTAGATCAAAATGTTGCTCCATTTGTAGTATCGAAGTTACTGGATCCTTGCCATCAAACTTCCTCATATCGCCTTTTCTTGATTTTAGGAGATCAATCTTGAAACAAATATAACTCTGTAATTTCAGATCTTCCAATTCTAAAATTGCGACCTGAAGTAACCCTCCATGTCCTATTTCCAATGCAACCAGTATGATCGAAATTGGATTCTCCAAGAAAGAGTTATGCACAATCTCCCAAGATGACCAGATTATATACCTTTTCAAAAGAGCGAACTTGTATGAAGTGCCACATGTCACTTTTTCTACCTTTGAATTTAAAAAATATACACAGGAAACCAAATTCCGTTCTCTTTCTATAACTTCTTATGAAATTGCAATCTCATTCTGAGAGAGACAATTATGATGATTTTCCCAAGGTGGCATGTTTGGAATGTAATTCAGCGGTCTGCAAAAACCATAACTTTCTCAGACTATATATCCTAAAATATAACGAGACAGGATTTGAAATTTGGACCCAAGGTTCAACGCGATTTCATTTCAAATGGGTTTTTTGTTTATCTTCTGCAAAGTCGCAAAAAACAAGTTATAGCGAAAAATCCACGATGACCTATTTGGAGTAGCAAAACCCTAGAATCCAAAGCTCTAATACCAAATGTTTTGAAACTAGCTCACAGAAAGATCGAAAAGATAGATCAACGGATTAGAAATAAGCCTCTTCAATGGGCAACCTCCTTTACATTACACAAGTGAACAATTCTTAGATGATACAAATGACAAGACCTCATTTCTATATATAAGATTCTAAGGGGTCATAATATAATTAGAGTTGACCTAACAATAATAATATATGGGCACAATAATAACAATATTAGGCTTCTATGGGGCACAATAATAACAATATGAGGACTGCATGGGCACAACAATATAATAAGGGGGTTGTAATAATAACAATAAGGGGTTACATTAGTAGTATTTACACAAGTGAACAATTCTTAGATGATACAAATGACAAGACCTCATTTCTATATATAAGATTCTAAGGGGTCATAATATAATTAGAGTTGACCTAACAATAATAATATATGGGCACAATAATAACAATATTAGGCTTCTATGGGGCACAATAATAACAATATGAGGACTGCATGGGCACAACAATATAATAAGGGGGTTGTAATAATAACAATAAGGGGTTACATTAGTAGTATAAGGACTTAACAGAATCTCCACGGGAAAATCTGAGTAGATCAACCTCGAAAAGAATCTTTTAAAGCCCGTAGGCCAGACTAGCAAGGTCTAACCCCAAGGACGTCAAAGAGAATTGACCTTGTAACCTCTTGATTGGAAAAGCACTTAACAACAGGGACTTGACCAGTTAATCTATGCCTTGGGGCTATTAAGATATTGATATTGTAAATGTTATTATAAACCATTATATGAATTCCATTTACAAAATCTATTATCACATTATTCATAAAGTGGCCACACAGTTGGAGAAGAAAAAAAAGGTGAATGGCTTACCTATTTTTAGAATCTAGTGAGTAATCCTCTTTAACAAGGAAATAACAACACCCACACTCATACCCATAGGTTCTGGGCAAACAAAGATAATCAGCAAGAGTATTGCGCATTTTGAACTGAAAAATAGGTGGGAATAATGGGTGGCTAGGAATAATCATAATAGAAATTGAATTAGATTGTAGAAATATTTCAGAATTTAGTAAATAAAAATTAAATTCCTAAACTCCAAAATATTTTCATATCTAACGACAATTTGTTTTTGTGTGTCAAATCTACCGTCAAAAAATATTTGTAATCATATGGTTTTAAATTTAATTTAAGAGTATGCAGCCAAATTCTTGGAGTTAGTAGTTCTGATTAAGCTTTTCCTACGGGTCCATAATCAATTAATATTTAATCGTAAATTTCTTCAAATTGAACAGCAAGACGAGTAACTCCTGAGTTATTTGCAAAAATCGGAATGGCAACGGCCTAGAGGCGAGAGGTTTTAGAACAAATCGACAATCCTGGATAAAAAATGCATTCATAGAACAGACTAGCTACTTCACTAGGCTAATCGACGACATCATGACATATAAGGTAGGTTGACTTGCATATTATACTTACACTTTTTTGCTTATTTGTTTTATAGTCATTTTGGAGGACCGATCAATTAATTTTCGAAGGATGCACAGGAATGTCATATGAGAGAGATCTTTCTGAATGTACAGAGGAAGAAGCCCTGAATCACATTGAATGTCTCATGGATGCCGCATTGAAGGAGCTAACGATGGAGTTTATGGGCCAAACAACAATGTTAAAATGAGTTAATTATTTTAAGACGAGGAGTTAGTTAAAATTAAAGAGTTAGTTAAGTGAGTGTTGAGTTTAGTCGAGTTAAGTGATGGATTATTTTTAGTGTGTGGTTGTAGGTCAAGATATCGTCTAAAATATGATGGATTATTTTTAGTGTGTGGTTGTATGTCAAGATATCGTCTAAAATATGATGGATTATTTTTAGTGTGTAGTTGCAAGTCAAGTTATTTTTAGTGTGTGGTTGCAAGTTAAGATATTGTCTAAAATATGATGGATTATTTTTAGTGTGTGGTTGCAAGTCAAGATATTTTAGATCAGTCGCTAATCAAAAAAGTTAAATATCCATCACCTAATTTAAGTTTGATGTGATCATTACAAAATCACGTGATTTATGTGAGAATTTATATATTGTCCCCTCTGTGTTTTCAACGAATTAAGTGAAGAGAAAAAAAAACAAATTAACAACAATCCTTATGAGAAAAGATAAATTTACATTTTTTTCGTGGCTAATGCTATAACTCATATAAAATTATATACAGAACATGCACAAGGCCTCAACAGAGGATTAACACAGGTTATTATTATCATGAAATTCGTTAATACACAATAGGTGTTTAACTCCAAAAGCATTAGCGTGGAAAAAGTCAACCAAAGTGAAAACGACGAAGTGAAATTTGGTATTCATGTTGATTTAGTTTATGAGAGCGATTTTTTAAAAGGCCTTTTAATACAAAAGAATTTTTTTCATTACTAAAGATTTTTCAAAAAGGATATATATTAGCAATTGTCTCAAAAGGTATAAAGAGAGGCCGATAAGATTATTAAATTGGAATTGTTGAATTTTTCTAAAAGAAATGGTGGTTCAAGCGTAACCAATGAGCAATTTGCATTGGCTAAAGGCTTTCTAATTGTTTTTTATTATGGTAAAATTATATTGATAATTCATTGGTTTTACTTTCAAAATCTTGAAGGAATTTGAAGAGCAGGTATAGAATTGCTTTGTGGGATTTGATCCCAAAATCATTGATTTGTAAATACATACTCAATGAAATGTTAATTGGTTGAAACCCTGCACAAATGTTTGATATAAGCAAATAAGCCAAAAAGGTTGAAAGGCTTAATTGGTTTGTGGAAAACCTTGTTTTCTTGGACTGGAACATTGTGCAATTACTTTTCTTTAGATGTTTTGTTTATATCTATATTACAAAGAACATATTGAGTGTCTTATTTTATTTAGAGTAAGTTAATTACCTAGAATCAAAAGGTTAAGTTAATTACCCAAAATCAAGAAACCTCTATAGATGGCCAAGCATAGTGACCAAGGCAATAACCACCATGACTATCCCCTACCAATATATTTCATTGAAAACCATAATTGTATATTGCATTTAGAAAATCAAAACATAATATTAGAAAACATGTTGATATGTTGCTATTAAAAAGTTAATTCCATTAGAAACCATGATATTATTATTATATTTTATAAAGAACAATATACATATATAGAATGATACTACATTGAAAACCATAATTGTATAGTGCGATTAGAAAGTCAAAATATAATATTCGAAACCAGGCTAAATATGATATTAGAAACCTTAAATGTCAAAGGAAGAACTTAGAAGTTGGAAATTAAATGACCACATCCATTTCGAAGACCATGTCTATAGAGACGTTAAAAAACCATGGTCAATGCCAAATTAGGGGTCCGGAAGGCAAAAACAAAAATAAAAAAATACCAAACTATTGCTAACATTACATGTAGCAAGAATAATAGAAGCACTTCTTCCTATCACGTGGCAAATAGAAAATGCAGCTTTATTTGCAAGAAAAAATACAATGAACAATCCGAGTCCATAAAGGTGTCAATTATAATCCCATTGGCTCACAATCTGACCCAGCTTCACTTGAGCACGCATGTGGCATAGGGAGTGATGAAACGCGTGCTCCAATATTCAACTTTCAGGGTGCAAAATTTACAGACGTTTAAAGAATGTGCATGGAAAATTGGTAGTAACGATAAATAAGAATGCCCAAAGAGATTGACGAGCAATGGAAATTTTATTTGATGAAGTTTTGGGGGTCTTGGGGCAACATTAATAACAGAAGGACAAAGTTAATCTCTATGATATTTACAACAGATTAAATATTTCAAAGCACCTACTGCAAATTAGGAGACGTTATGTCCAAGCAAGAAAAGAAACGAAATATCCCTAAAAGCACTTAAACGAGCACCACATTAAGGCATATTGAAGAATAACAAAAAAATACCCATTAAATAAACCAGGGTCATTATCCTTCTTTTCGGTAATCTTTCTCGACAAAAAAGGAATCAGTATGCATGAACTAATTGGGCAAAAATACCGACATTGACAATCCTTCCAGTGTAGTTTACCACCGTTTGAACAACAACAACAATAAAATATAAGAAGGGCATTTCCTTATAAATCGGAATCCAACAATGCAAACAAATCTTTAAGTTTGAGGACTATATTCAGGAATACTGAAACCATGATCGAATACACAAAAGAATGATCAAACAAAACACATGCCAACTTATAAGACAAAACACATCATAGACTCTCTAGCTCATGATGATGAAGGCAGATGGAAATCAGTGCAGAAGGCCACCCCAAATGGTCATGATCGAAGCCAAGATGCAGAAAAACCCATTCATAAATACAACAATAACGTGCACGCCAGGAGCTATGACAGTGCAATGATCTGACATGTTTAAAGCATGGGAAAATCAACCCTCAGGAAGCCACAAATAACTTCGCATAAAATATAAAATATAAAAGCCTGCATGCTGCCTTCTTAAGCTTGCATGCCGCCTTAGTCATTTAAGAGAAAGGGTGAGAAAGATATTCAGACATCTCTCTGAATCATAAAAGGAAGCCCTTACAAAACCTGCATGCCACCTTAGTAGACATTCATGATATGTGTTAATTCACATACATTCATTATATGTCCTCACTCATGGAAGGCGACCCAGACGAGTTGGAGAGGATGAAATCACCTCTATGGTTCCTGTAGTGCAATAAATGGCGTAGGAGTATAGAGATAATCCCCGGGGCTGAAATTGAGGCACTAATTCTTAATGAGATTCCACACTCTCTTCGACCCAGACACAACAAGAAGATCATGCCCAAAGGTATGGTGATGGGCCGGCTCGATACTTCTAGCCTTGAATTTGACAATGGCAGTAGTAGGGCTTTCTCGCACCATGTTCATGGATCCCTCGGGCATGATATCCACATCCTGGAAGTTTCTTGTTTTGCTTAATGAACAGAAAGCGCAGGAGGATTCAGATTGAGGGTTGTTGTGTTCGAGTATTATGGGCATTTCCTACAAGGAATTTTCTAAAAATCTAGCAATCTCAGGCGCCCATGGATTCCCTTTGTTAGTAGGGCAGGGGGCCTTGAAAGGGGTGTCAAGCCAAGCATTGAGTATCTTCTTGCCCTCTTTAGGGGCGGTGTGCATTCCTCCAACTGCTATAACGTTCGAGTTGTTGATTGACCTGCAGTTCTGGGCATCCTCCACAGAATCGCAGGTGACATAATAGATGCCTGGGAACTTGTTAGCAAAAATGGAGACCCCGATACCAGTTCCACAGGCCACCAGTCCCTTGATTTCCGCTTGATTTTCACTGTGTTGGGCTTCGCTCACCCTTCTACCGACTTCTTCCCCGACATTGTAGTACTTATTGGTGTCGAGATCCTGGACCTCGATACCCTTTGATCAGAGGTGTTCAATAAGGAAATCTTTGAGCGCGTAGCCGAAGTCATAGCTCCTGCAATGATCTTGAGAGGCTTATTGGCATCAGTGCTTCCCGTTTTCCTGGACCGCCATTGAGGAGGGTTTGGGAGGTTGGAAAAGCAATGAAGGGAGCGAGGGTAGTGTCGAATGTAGAGGGAGGAGTTTGTACAGACAAGTGCATGCAACTAGACTTGGGATTGTGCTGCACCCAAGTGGTGTCTTGTAACTCCGATGTAAAATGTGTAACAACTGGTTGTAAAATTGGCAACAGAAAACACACTTCAAATCAACGGTTGAAAGTGTCTCACCTGATCAAACAGAGCAGGGTAAATGGGTAGATGATTGTTGATGCATAGGAAGGCCTATCGGCCTAATTATTAAAAGGTGTTTATTATAAAGATATTTTTAAAAGAATTTTATATTAAAAAAAAAAAAAATGTTTTATTTAGTGTTAGTAAAGTTTAAAAAGAGATATTATTATTGGAAGAGAAGAGTTTTATTTAAAAGGGGTATTTTTTGAAGAAATATGGGTTTCTCAAATTTCTAACCCCAATTCCCACTATTTATAGGGAGAGATTATGATGTGTGGGCCATTAAGATGGTGACCATGTTGTAGGGACATGATGTTTGGGATTATGTCCAGTTTCAGATTTCAGAACCTAAGAATGAAGCAAAACTACGAGCTCTCACTAATGCAGAGAGGGAACAATGGAAGAAAGACGAGAAGAAGAATGCACAAGCATTGCAGCTTATCCAACAGGGAGTGGACCGGGCAGTGTTCCAGAATATTATGTTCACGTCTTCGACAAAAGAAGAGTGGGATACTTTGGTGACAAATTATAAAGGTATGGCCAAATTCAATATTGTTAAGTTGTAGAATACTAAAAGAGATTTTGAAAGTCTGCAGATGAAGGAGACAGAGGACATCGATTCTTTCATGAATCCAGTCATAATTGTCGTAAATAAAGTTTTGTATGATCAAGAGAAGAGCAGCAGCTTGTGTGTTTTGTGTGTTAATTTGTGTTTTGTCTCCTTTGTCTTTCCAACAAGCAACAGTAATCGCGTCCTTTTCACCTACAAGAAGATGATTTTCAAAGTGGTCAAAGGCATGTTGGGCATTTACAAATATGGAGATACCTTCTCCCCTCCCAATATCCAAGAAACCATGGATTATGTTAAGGAATTTAGCAACCTTTATTTGCTATGTTATTGATCCATAAATGCATGGGGGTAGTATACGTCTACCGCCAAATAATGTATTTGTTTCGATTCGACAATGGGCATATACTACCCCCGCGCATTTATGGATCGGTAGAATAGCAAATAAGGCTCGCTATCTCTGATCCAGTGTCTACCATTGGAATAACAATTCTTGAGAGCGTTAAAGGCACATGCATAATTAATGGGGGCAGATAGACTAAGACGTTTAATTGAAGTTTTATTTCATATGAACTTTTGATTCATCTGTTTGGTAAATAAGTTTATCTTAGTTTTTTTAAAACTTACAAAAAATTAAAGATGTATGTCTAATGTTAACCTTATAACTAAAACACAATTTAATGTTAAGCTTATAACCAAAAAAAAATTATTTGTTGGATTATTTTAAATCTATTTTTTTTAAACTGTGATTGGTTGTGTCATCTCTCGTCTTATTAAGCCATAATTGTAGGCTTGTACTTTGCCTGCGAACTCATACTCTTGACTCGAGAATTCATGAATGATTGTATGACTATTTTGATATGTTTTTTACACCATGGAACCACATTGATCCTACTATTTCTAGTTTTCTTGGACTTTTCTCTACGCATGATCTATTTAGTCTTTCCCTGCCATGTGATGCAACAAGTTAATTCCCTAGGGGGTTATTAAATGTATTGTAATTACGCCGTAAGGCGTTTCCATCTGAAATCAATTTCCCTCATTGCTTATCTGTCATTTTGTGCACCATATGATTAGATGTTAGACGATTAAACAAATTTCAAGCGTTAGATCAATAACCAGAGGAAGGGAAGAGACACAGGTGAAATGGAAATAGGACAGGCATATGGAAACAAGACAGGCATTTTATGTTATGGCATTTCGGAAAAAAAAAGGCCGAATTATCGTTACAGAGAGTCGAGGAACAACCAAAGTTTGGGGATGGCGGATTAAGGCTTAATAAATTGATGAAATGAGTATTGTGCAGGCGGAGATGCATGGATCGTTTGATTTTGCGTTTGTAGATGCTGACAAAGGCAACCATCTGAATTGCCACATGACGCTGATAGATCTGGTGAAGGTCGGAGGATTGATTGCGTATGACAATACTTTGTGGCAAAGGATCAGTTGCGATTCCCCCAGAAGTCGCCATGAGCGAAGGCATGAGTTATGGCAGAGAGAGAGAGAGCATATGTTGGAACTAAACAAGGCCCTTGCTGCAGACCCTCGGATCGAGATTGCTCAGATCCCAATTGCCGATGGAGTGACGCTGTGCAGATCATATGTTGGAACTAAACAGGGCCCTTGCTGCAGACCCTCGGATCAAGATTGCTCAGATCCCAATTGCCGATGGAGTGATGCTGTGCCGATGGAGTGACGCTGTGCAGAGCATATGTTGGAACTAAACAGGGCCCTTGCTGCAGACCCTCGGATCGAGATTGCTCAGATCCCAATTGCCGATGGAGTGACGCTGTGCAGGCCCCTTTCCTGAACATTTTTCAGCGATCTTGCCTTGCATGTGAGAATCTGAAATTGCAAGCATATACAACTCTAAATACATCAATGTTTGAAATTGTTAAGATTTGAATCTGCATGAATGTTCTTTCACTGATCTGATTCCTGGTTCCTCTTTGATATCAATTTACAATTTGAATGGATGAAATATACTATCACAATGATATTGTAATGATTCTTTTTTCAATTGGAAAAACTATTTTTTTCATTAATAAAAAAAAAAAGAAAAAAGAGTACATTCGCTGAGGATTTCCATACATTTTCCCTTTGATTTTCCTGTCTGTAACTGTAATTTGTCCGACCATATTCCGAGACAAATTTTCCATACATTTTCTCTGTACTCAGATTCTGTGTCTTTTCTGTAAGAGTGCTTCAGTGTTTTATCTATTCTTAATTACAAAATACAAATCTGTTTTTGGTCTAAGAGTTCATGCTAAACAAAAGCATAAGAAAGAACACCATGTGATCATCAAAAAATTCTGAATGAATTCGTTATATGGAATTGATATACCCAATATTCATAACTCTGTCCTGCACATATGCCTCGAAATTATACTTGCATGTCTTTGTGTCAATACCCCTATTTAAGAGAAGATCAACTACCTGGTTTTGATCTCTGTATATATGTGTGAACGAAATGCTCTGAAAGTTGGTTTCTAAGTTTCTGATGTGGCTCATTCAGTTTGACAAAATGTGTGGACTGAATTAAGTGTAATCTTTGACCCAATCTATGATGCTTTTGGCATCTCCAAAAACGAATATTTTTTTTTCCAAACTTGGCCATTTTGCAAAGTTCAGTACAACCCAGAGCACAATGATCTCAGCTCTACTATTTGTCCTCCAACCTCCATTCCACCAGAAATGGTAGTATCACCCCGGCTCTTTTCAATTCCAAACATCTTGCAATATGATTGTGTTGTTCTGATATATGGGAAGAGAAAAATGCCTGCCAATTGAAATTTGTAATCGAGTTGTGTGAGATTATCAGAAAGGCTAAAGGAGGCCATAGAATATTTCTTCGGTTGCCAGTACGAGCTCTCTGTAGAATTTACCGGTCTGATAAGGTAAATAACCCTATATCACAATAATCCTCATTGGATTGGTGCAAACTTTAAACCTAGTAGCTTATTGAATTCGTAAAGGAAATTAGGTCAATTTCACTGGTTATTTTAATTTTAGTATACAATTGGATGATATAGCTTCGTTCGGCTTTATATCAAGCAAAAATGTTCGAAGGATAAGCTAATACTTTTGTTTATTCATAAAAGGCCTTACGAGAACTGCAGTTATTTAGTTGCCTTGCTTCTGTTTGTTATACTACAATTTTTTGATTTAAAACCTTCAGGTAGGCACTCTGCTTCGGTTTGTCATGGAATATATTCTTTTGTTCACTGCAAACATAACAGACATAGAAGGGACACTTGGCTGGTTTTTTTTTAGAATATTAAGTAGTTATGTTATACCCTTCTATGATAAAATCGCATTTCTATGGATATCTAACATTCCTTTCACTTAGCAAAATATTCTGGTCGGCCTTGAAAACTTGATTACTTTCTAAGTGGGTGTTGCACTCCCCTTCCTGGTCTTCTCATCTCTGTTTCATCATTTTTTAATGGCGAAAAGGGTATTTTGTTACTTGCGGCATGGTGAGTAATGTCATGTCCAGTTTTTCATGCGATTACGGTTATTTTCTTTCTTTTATTTTGCCAAGTTTTGGGTTAACTTTTATTTTTTGGGTTGAAAATGACCATTTTTTTATATTTTATTAAAATTCTTATTAACTATATAATCAAGCATCTCATCTTTCAATCCATAGCCATCTCATCTTTCAATCCATAGACAAGGAACAACATGTGATCATCAAAAAGTTCTGAATGAATTCGTTATATGGAATTGATATACCCAATATGCAACAAAATGCAATTAAGATTTTTTATTAAAAATGCAAATGACATTATAGCATCATTTCAGCATTGTTACCAATATAATGGTATAAGTGAAGCAATCCTCAGAGAAATGCAGATAATTCTTTTAATTAAGGCAGCTTAATGGGAAAATGTCTGCCAGGCCATTAGACCTTCAATTCTCACATGAGAGGAGCTAGTAAATTGCAGGAAAAATATTTTTCCTCATTTTCACAAACTGTTTCAATATTAGAATACCTTAAATACCACAGATAATGTTATTTAAGTATAAATTACAAGCCCCAGTTGGCAACAACGTAAGAAGTTAGAAGATTTAATGAAGGTTTAATGGGAACTAATATTTTGCATAAAATTATCATTACACGAGTCTTTGGGCTGAGATCCTAACAATAATGCAATAAACTTTTGCACCAGATTAGGTGGCTTCACAGTGGTCTCTTCCACTAATATAATGTTAAATTCGCTGCCAGAGGTGGTATTCGTCTCCTCCTCCTATGTGTATTGTGTGATGTGGCTGCAATGGTGTGCCTCTTGAAACTGTTTCTACCACTGTAAAAGCTCTTCTTCCCTGATCACATAACTGCAGACCAGACTTCATCTGGTTGCGATTCTACAAGTTACTTCCTTCATTTAACGACTTTTCTAATTTAAGTGCTCACGGATGTGTTTGTACCTGAATTTAACTTACAACTCTTCTTTTTCAATGTTAAAGATGATTTGATAGACTATTTTGCCCACATAACTAATTTTGCAAATGCAGGTTTAGTAGTGAAAGCATTGAGTAAGAAAGTTTATTTTTGGGTTTGCATATTTTTGAAGTTGCAGCCAGAGAACTTACCAGACTCTTTGAAATCTTGTATATTTGGTTATAAAGTCTTTCCATTTTAATGTTGATTACTACTAATATAAGAGAACAATACTTTTAGGCAAAGTAATCTCCATATGAAGTTTTTATTAAATTGTTGGATAAAGGGAATTTTTTTGGGTTTGCAACGACATAATTTACCACACACTTGGAAATCCTTTATATTTGATATTAGAGCATTTCCATGTTATTTCTTTGAATCTGTAATTGGCACTAATAAGGACTGGCAGCTTTACGACACTAGTCAAAGTAAAATAATTATATATGTGGTGATTAATGTGTATTGGGATTTTAGCGGAAGAGTGGAAGGCCTAGCAGTGCAAGCTGTAGACACCAATGGTGCTGGAGATGCGTTTGTGAGTGGGATTCTTAGTCAATTGGCTAAGGACCTCACTTTATTGCAGGTTCGGTTCAATCATAAATAGTAGTAAATACAACATATGCAACAACGAAGTGATATATTTGTTAAAGGCTAAGTGATATATTTGTTAAAATGCATAGAAATAATTCTTATGTTCCGTCACTGTCCTTTTTGGCTTTAGAATTTAATTAGTGATGGTTGGTGATTGGACTTTAGCTTTAGACTTAGTTATATCTCGTTATAGTGTAATTATTAGTTGTTGTTTGTGTTTAATGAAGTTTTTAGATTGTACTTGAATATATGTTTCTCTTCGCATAACTTTCTTCATTTTCATTGTTAGATTCTTTCCCACAATATGAATAATTTATCTTCATTAGCATTTATTTTATTGTTTTGTAGTTGGGAAGGCTGTCTTCCTCGCTTTTTTGAATTCCTAGTGAGGCATGATTTTCCAAAGCTGAGGGTGTTTTTTTGAATTCCTAGTGAGGCATGATTTTCCAAAGCTGAGGGTGCTTTTTTGAATTCCTAGTGAGGCATGATTTTCCAAAGCTGAGGGTGAAGGTCGTAATTGTTTTATCTGTACTTGACAGAAAGCAAGAGTTTACTTGATTGATTATTTCGTGAGAAGGTTAGGGGATTCTGTTTTCTTTCTCCTATGGGAAATAGTGTTTCAGTGGTTTGAAAGTGGCGTTGTGGCTTTTTTCTTGTTTGATTATAGTTTGAAGTAGTCACAAAACATTGTGCAACCAACCCTTGTAGTAATAAAGTAGGATAGAAAGCAGTTAGAAAGTGCAGAAACACAATCTTGGACTAAATTTATTGGAAAAATGCTCTAAGAGAAGTTACTTACCACGGGAGACCTTGCACAAGCAAAATTCAATTTTGGAACAAATCAACCAACATTTCCTTTTGGTGGATTCACCTTTGATTGAATAGGTATAATTATGTTTCTTTGCTATAACATTGGTTGAATTGTTGGTTTTCTTTTCAATATTAATTTGTTTTAACATAATTATGACTACCAAATTTCAGGAATTTAAGTTATTGCAACCTGTGAGAACTAATTATTGTGGTTTTAGAGTGATTATGAAGATTTCAAGAGCTTTCTTGTCTGCCAGATTATTATTCGGATTACTGAATTTGTTGGATTTATTTTTATAATCCTCTGATTTGTCATGCATTTTGCACTATTTGTATCAATTTCAAATCATATAAACTAACTAATTGTGTAAATATTTCATATCATCTTTATTTATTTTTTAGGGTTTTTATTGCATTTATATCATCATTGTTATATATTAATGTGGATCTCTATTTGAGTGGTAAAGAGATTTGTGTCAATTCTCATATCCCATGCAAGGAGTATTTGATTAATATATTATAATTTCAATTCCTAACTCCGTGTACTTCATTGTAGTTATGGTGATGGGAGAAATACATTAATCCATATTGTTGTTTGTTTTTGGAGAAATATTTTATATATGGTATTTAGTTTACATGTATTTACGTTTATTGTGATTTTAAATTCAGTAGAGATGTTAAATGATATAGATATACAGGTTTAAATAGGTTTAATGTAATAATTGAAAAAAAATGAAATTTAAACCATTTATTATTTATACCAATTTATAGAGTAATATTATATTTAATATTAATTTATAGATTAATACTATATTTAATATTAATTTATAGATTAATATTATATTTAATAATAATTTATAGATTAATGTTGTAGTTATAATTAAAAGGGATTAAGTATATTTATAAGTGTAGTTTTAAGGATCTCAATTAAATTTATAATGAAATTATGAATAATTTGTTAAAGGAAGTTAATTTTACCATATATTATTGTAGTAAAAAAGGTATTTCATTCTACTTATGGTGATGGGAGAAATATATTAAGCCATTTTGTTGTTTATTTTTGGAGAAATATTTTATAGATGGTATTTAGTTTAAATGTATTTACATTAATGTGATTTTAAATTCAATAGAGATGTTAAATGATATAGATATACCGGTCTAAATAGGTTTAACATAATAATTGAAAAAAAAAATGAAATTTAAACCATTTACTAGTTATACTAATTTATAGAGTAATATTATATTTAATATTAATTTATAGATCAATATTATATTTAATAATAATTTCTAGATTAATGTTGTAGTTATAATTAAAAGGGTATTAATATTAAATATATTTATAAGTGTAGTTTTAAGAATCTCAATTAAATTTACAGTGAAATTATGAATAATTTATTAAAGAAATTTTATATTATTTTTAATTTTAATAAATTTGAATAGAATGATGGTGTATGGGAATATGTTATCACTTACCATTATGTTAAAATTAATAAGAAAACACTTAGATTCAGAAAGGGAATATATAAATGAGTTTTAAAATAAACTTATATTTATGTTTCTAAATTTAAACGAGAAATAAAAAAATATTGTTAATTTTACCATATATTATTGTAGTAAAAAATATTTATTTTTAAAAGTACTTATTAATTTTAAAAATATATGTTGATAGAAAAATTTAGGTTTTGAGTTAGAATTTGAGTTAGAATTAAAAGCCAGAAATATTGTTAAATTTACCATATATCAATAATAATAATATTGAAGATTTACTTCTGAAACTGAGTTTAATCTCAAAATAGAGAAATGATTATCTTTTATTAGTTGATAATGCACAAATGATATTAAACGCTATTCATAATTTATTGCATCGCCAAGTATTTTATAGGTCATTAGGAGAAGATGTCACATAACATTAAGAAATAACAAAAAACTATATAAATGCATATGCATATAACTGTTCAAAAGTGTGCAACAAGAAAATGCTTGTTGAGAATGCAACAAGATAATGGAGCTTAGTGGAAAGGAGTCGCCTTCACTAAGTGGGCCCGCAGGCTATTTTTGGCGCAAGTCTATTTTTAGACTATGTCTAT
>APFE030635623.1:28348-48280 GCA_000404065.3 Pinus taeda
ATAGTCACAACTGACAGTTGTCTTGCCCTTTCACTCACCTCTAACACTTGTCTCCATTGAACTGTCCATGCACTGAGTTAACTGATGTATTCTTTATTTGATTTATGAGTTAATAATTAGTTAATTAATTAATAACTAATTCACACCACTCAACACTTAGTCTATTGATCAGTTAGACTAAATACAACTAGTTCAACCAAGTTAAACTGAACACAACTCCATCAACTCCTGATCCAACTCCACAGAACTTAATCACTGAAGTCCTCCATGCAATAGCTCAAGTGACCCATAAGAACCACGTATTTCCTTCTGGCATCTGCATGTGCCACATCCGTAGCTCGAACTGAAGTGCTCCAAGAGAATAAGTTAATGTTTATAGTCCAAATATTATTAAGAGCTAATAATATTCGACTGTTCTATATTTAGACTGGCAGTCTAAAAATAGACTCCGCCCATATGTCTAAAAATAGAAGTCCATCTATTTTTACTAACATGACCAATCATCCACAAATAACATCTTGCAACTCATAGACCATGATCCATATGTCTAAAAATAGACATAGTCTAAAAATAGACAAAATAGCCTGCGGGCACACTTAGTGAAGGTGACTTCTTTTCACTAAGCTCCATCATCTTGTTGCATTTTCAACACTCCCTCTCAACAAGATATGGATTATCTACAACCCCTATCATGTAACTCTGGAATGTTCTGCATGCAACACATCTACCCAATCCACTTGCTCCAACAACACTTGGAACAAAAACACTCCCAACTGACCCCTATGTTGGGCTAGGAACATACTCTGATGCTGAAGCTCTACCTGCTGCTGACAAGTGCTCCCTCTCTGACATCTGTGCTACTGCAACATATCCATGCATCTCACACCATTGCACACCTCTTTGTGCCACCTAGCACTATGCAAAACACTTGTACCTCTCGCATTGTTGCAACCTGCTAGCTATGCGTTGTCGCTCCATCTGCATCTGTATCTACCCAATCTGTCAGTTCCTACTACTCCACATCGGGGCTCCTGTAGCAAGGTCTCATCCAAGAGGTTGGGTACCTCAAGGATCCTGCCCCTCATCCTTGGGACAATCACTCTATATCGCCCCACCTCCTACCTAGAGGTATGGCTGCATGTGATCCCTCAGCCCACCTGGCTCGAAGTTTCCCCCTACTGGAGGTCTCTGCATGAGTTGATGTCTCTACTCGATCTCCTCTCAGCTTCCCCTGTTGTGGCTGCTCCACAACCTCCTGAAGCTACTGCACCAACCGTGGCTCCTCCACCATTGTCTGAAACTTCTTCTGGCTCTGCATGTTGAGAGGTAATATACCCTCCCTCTTAGCCACCAAGTCTCAATCAGTTGCCTTGCTACTCAAGGCTTTGCATGCATCTTGAACCTCAAGAGCATACAGGTTCTTGACCTGTGAACCAATTTTCTTCACCTGTCTAGTGATGATGTGTCTAAGGAAAACCTTTCCCTGTCTGAAGAGTACATCATAGCCTCTATCTTACAGCATCGCGATCGACACCAAGTTTCTCTTCAGTCCTGGTACATACTTGACATCGGTCAAGGTAATGCGAGGTCCATGCTCCCTCTAAAAAATAATTGCGCCTACACCTGAGACACTGTACTTCTCATCATTACCCATCGCCATGAGTATCTGGAGATCTTTCTCCTCCAAAGTACTGAACAAACTTTTATCCTCGGTCATGTGGAAAGAATCTCCACTATCAAGAAACCAACCACTTCCCACCATGGATGAAACCATCCATGTGAAGAGTGTGAAATCCAACTCAAACTGTGAAGCAAGTGCCTCACCTTTAGATCCTTCCCCGGATCCCTCCTTGGATTTCCTCCGTGGGCAATTTGAGGCATAATGGCCCACCTCATGACAACGAAAGCATCTCACTTTCGATTTGTCAACCTTCTTCTCATCATTGGAAGAACTAGATCCGGAAAGAGAAACCTTCTCCTTCCCCTTCTTCACCTTACTCGCTAAGGCATAGTTCTCCTCATCAAGCATAGATGAAGAACTGTCTCTGGTGCTCTGTCTGATCTCCTCTTGCACAAGATCCAACCAAAGTCTCTCCCATCCTGGCAATTTCTCCCAACCATTGACAGAGTCCTAATAGGAATGTCAACTCCTCAGAAGACCAAGGAGATTCAAGCTCACCAAGTCCTCATCATCGACAGCCACCCTCACACTTCCCAGCTCATCCCGGCATTGGGTGAACTTCATGAGATACTCGGGCATACTGTCTCCATTCTCACACTTAATGTTTATGAGTTTATCCTTGAGCACCAACTTCCTCTGGTCACTCTTTCTTTGGAATAAGTTTGTCAACGCTTTCCACATCAAGTATGGAGAATCCTTTCCATGGAGGCTGGATACAATGTGATCCTTCACTCCCTCCAATAGAATCCTTCGACACTTTGCTGTCTTCTTTTGCCAATCCACAGCTTCAGCAGCATCAGTAGGTTTTGGGACATCCGCCTTTATGAACTCCTTCAACCCATTATCATCTAACACTGCCTCCATCCTATCCTTCCATGCAATATAGTTCGAGCTGCCTTCAAGGGCATACTCCAATCGCAATCCGTTGAAAGAAATTTCAACTTTGACACCAAGAAAACACTGCTGCAAATTTGAATTCCACCAGCTCAAAACTCAACCACTTCTGATCTAAAATTCGTGAGAACAAAGTATTTCTTGTACAGAGATCGACTGTATGGGCATTCACCGGATATCTTACCTTCCAAAAGAAGGATGAATCCAGAGGCTACCTGGCCCGATTACAAACTCTGCCTGAAGAAATAAAATGTAAACACTTTCTGAATGATAGATCCGATGATCAATTCTCCACTGGTATCATGTAGAAATCTCTTCTACAAATCAGCTAGCTCTGATACCATGTAGAAATTTTGAATAATATGACACTTATTCGTAGAGATTATCCCAATTATACACTAATTGTAGAATACATGCATAATACATAACCTCCTCTACGTTGATCATCAATTTAGTAGTATTAAGAAACATTCACATGCACATATTGAAGCATCAATCACACATATCAACACAGTATGTACCCGAGGAAAGCATAAAGTTGAAAACCCCCAACTATATGTATATTATATTGATTGAGAACATGTAAGAATACATAGTACAATACTCCTCGCAAGTACTCAGCACTATCTCCACCTGTTACACAAAAACTAGCTCAGATCTGAATCAATCACAGGTTCAAATCTCCTCTGATGCTTGCCTACCTCCACTGTGCAATCCTGCATGAGAATACTGATGAATGAATGATCCAAATTCGTATTTCCCTTGGATATACCACGCAATCCTCATTGGAAATACTCAATCCATTGATTGTGCAAATCACATGCACAACTATAGTCACAACTGACAGTTGTCTTGCCCCTTTCACTCACCTCTAAATAGTGTCTCCATGAAAAACTGTCCAAATGCACTGAGTTAACTGATGTATTCTTTAGTTTGATTTATGAGTTAAATAATTATTTAATTAATTAATAACTAATTCACACCACTCAACACTTAGTCTATTGATCAGTTAGACTAAATACAACTAGTTCAACCAAGTTAAACTGAACACAACTCCATCAACTCCTGATCCAACTCCACAGAACTCAATCACTGAAGTCCTTCATGCAATAGCTCAAGTAACCCATAAACCATGTATTTCCTTCTGGAAGCTACATGTGCCACATCCATAGCTCGAACTGAAGTGCTTCAAGAGAATAAGATAATGTTTATAGTCCAAATATTATTAAGAGCTAATAATATTCTATTGTTCTATATTTAGACTGACAATCTAAAAATAGACTCCACCCATATGTCTAAAAATAGAAGTCCATCTATTTTTACCAACATGACCAATCATCCACAAATAGCATCCTGCAACTCATAGACCATGATCCATATGTCTAAAAATAGACTTTGCGCCAAAAATAGTCTGCGGGACCACTTAGTGAAGGCGACTTCTTTTCACTAAGCTCCATCATCTTGTTGCATTTTCAATAGTTCAAGCATGTCTATAAGAAGTCTCCACCCTTTAAGAAATTGCGATATATGAAAATTTTGGCTTGGATATTCTCTTCACAAAAAGGTATTTTGGATAGCAAAAGGTCACCCTACATGGCATCTTCTTCTCCATCTAGTGCAAGTAATGCAAGAATTGATTCAATATTTGTTGCAAGGAATGATCATGAGGTTAGAAATAAATTTAAGAAGAAAATTTCAAGTTGACTGTTTTTAGGCTTTGGTAAGAGGCAATTCTTAGAAAGAGCCATGGTTGAATCTATAAAGAGACTACAAATAAAAAAAATGTGATGGTTTGGAATATATGATGGAAATTTTGCCAATAAAAAGGATAAAAAAACAATATTTGAATCTACCACAGACAATGAAAAGCTTGAATATATTCAGAAGGTTATAGAACAATTTGCAATGAAAGATAGGGAGTACAAGGTTGTTGTTTCTCATGTTTCAAAATATTTACAAAATCTGAGGGAATTTTCCAAAAATTGAGAAACAAGTTGGAAGGAACTCATTGCAGTGATGAGTTTCATTTGAATGATGTCATCCCCCACTATTTAGACCCAACTCTACACCATAGCACGGTGCCCCATGGTTCAGACCCGACTCCACTCTTATCTTCCTTCACAACCGTTGCCTCCCTCTGCCCCGAGAATTCCCTGTCGGCCACTTTCCCTATCCAACCATGTCCAATTCTAATCACATCGATCGTTGTCTACGCTGCTCCCTATCTCGACCAGGCGTTCATTACTCTTTGTCCACTCTCGATCTATGCCTTGCTAGCGTTGTTCCCCCCAACACACACAACCACTCTCCACGACCATGACACCTCATTGTCACCCTTCATGTGAATTTCGTTCATTTTTAGTCTTTGGTCGACAGACCGACACACTTCCAATAGCCACTTCGTTCACCATTTGATTTTTACCGCGGTCAAAATGGTTCAACTCCCAGTCAAACGGTGAACTCTTGGGTCACTTATTCAAAATAAACAATAATTTTATATCTTATATAGTTACTATATATTATAAATTGATTTTTATTATATATATATATATATATATATATATATATATATATATAATATATATATATATATATATATATATATATATATATATAATATATATATAGATATATATAATTTAACAAAAAAATAAATTAATTTTTATTATATATTTGAATTAATTCAATTGTTAAATTATATAGGAATAACCCCAATTCCAAAGGAATGTTATTGATGAGCTATACATGCCGAGACAATTGATGAATCATACATATCAAGATGAAAAACACAATGTGAAGAAATTTGTCAGCGTTAAAGCTTTAATGAAAAATATTTTTGGAGAAAGGGGCAATGTTAGGAATATAAATTATCTAAAATATAAATGAATGTATAGTAAACATAATTAGGTTAATTAATTGTTTAGTTAATGAAGAGGCATGCTCTAAAGGACATGACCAGACATTAAAGGGACACCTGCCTAAGTATATAAACGGGCCCTCATTGTAACATTCAACATCCTTGTACATTTCATATTATTAATAAAATATTATTTACAAATACCTTTGTGTATTTTACATTTAAGTCAACAAGCTAAAAATGTGTTGCTTCAATTATGTGCTTCTGTGACATGGAGTTGATCCATCCACTACCACTATAACCACTATGCACATGGATACATATTGGTCATGGTTTCAATCAATGACCTCATAATCTTAACATAATATGATTGGATAAGTGTTTTATAGTACGCAGGTTGTTGAGAACAGCTTGTTCGTATTAGTCATGATGCTTGAGTGTTTAATGATGTGGGATTCTATCAATAGATTTAACACCCCATCAACATAAGATGTCATCAATAATGGTGGACGTAACTGTGATAGGTGTCAAAGACATCCAATTATATAAATAGGTCTCTAAGACCTAGCTTCTTATTAACAACCCCTTAAACATGTAAATGGTAGTTAGGTTGATTGTTATATGAATTTATTCTTGTTGTAGGCTAATTTTTAAAGAAAAATAGTTCTATAAAAGGTGTTTTCTTTAAATATTGAAAGTATAGGATTGTCATAACTTCCACATAGGTCATACCTGATGAGGATGGTTATGATAAATAGATGAAATTATATTTTTTATAAAGTCATTTAAACTTAACAAAAAAGGTTAGGCCTATAAGGTTTTTTGTTTTGTTGAATAAATACAAATTTAAATAAGCATATATGGTTCTCTTTTGTGTGAATATTCAAAAGTGGGAGAACCTATCATAAATCAATTTCCAACCAATATTGGGATTAGTTATCACTAGCTATTATCCACAAACGTGAGTTGACACATCACCATTATTCAAGGAAAACCACGCCACCTAAAATAATCGACTAGCCTTTCACTCCTACCAAATAACTCTAGGTCCCAGCACGGTCCCAGACCTTTATTTTTTTCCTTACATCCATATAAAAAGAGTTATGTTGTAGCGGATACAACCACCCTTCAAAATTTTGCCTATGCTTCATTTTGGAACCTCCCTTCTAAATCACAACAAGTCATATTGCACTGATCCAGGTACTTGTGCTTCAACTGAGCTTTATTATTTTCATCTTGGCTTGTTTTTTCTCACTTAGTTCTTTTTCTAACCCAAAAGCTGATCTCTTGATTTGGTCCTTTGACAATTCTAGGATTGCCTTAGAGAACTGCAAAATTCTTGAGGGGAACTGGCCTTGCTCTTGGGAATTGCGCAATCCTAACTACTAATGATCCTTGAGCTCAGGAAATGTGCAGTACTAGAGGGAAACCAACCTTGAGCTGGGAAATTATGCAGATATGAGATGCAGCCCAAATCCGCTCAACCCAGAAATTACGCAAAACCCACTGTGATAAAAAAAATTGCTTAGTGCATGAGTCAGAGAGTTGCCTAGTTCTTCAAATAACTGCGTAACATTTTAGGGAAATGCATGGTGATTTTTCCTGAAAAAGGGAAAAATAAAAAAGCATCCCTAAAAAATAGGGTCCTATTTTTGGAACCCGAAGGGGGCACTTGAGTTATTTTGGAAACTGTCGCCCAGTGTCTCCTTTTCCTTAATTTGTGGCATGCGTGTCATAAACACTAATTTGATCAGATCTATTTAATTGATGCTACTAGGGCTCATTTTCACACTCAATATTGGAGATCTACCATACTTGAGGAGAACAAGGAACCTTAGGTGTGATCATCGTCGCTTTTCTGTGTGAGTTTTTATTTTCTAGTCTTTTGCCACTTTTTCTGTCACTTTAGTTGTTTAGCTTGTGATAGTGTTGTTTCACTTGTTTCTTTGAACGAATATTGATGTTTTAACTTGTTTTAGCTTGTAGAAGTGTCTTTTCAAGTTATAGATTGCCTCTCCCAAGTGGAACATGTGTTACCCTGTTTTGCACCAACGGTCGTCATTATAGTGACTCTCTTCACATGCTTCATTTTCCTTCAATTTGATTGATTCCTACACTTGTTTCACTTGCATGCATCAACACTTAGTTAGATCTACATTGAGTATCTCACCATCCTTCATATCTGATTGTTTTCACACTCCTCATGGGTAGATCTGGGCTACCCTTTCCTGGCTCTGACACTTCACTACATGCACTGTGCAATCTGGGAGCTCAAGGCCTCTTCCTTGGCTTCTAGAATTGCATAGAGCATGTCTTGGGTTGGCTCTGATTGCACACTGCGCAGTTCTAGGAACCAACCTCCCATCTTGGAAATTTAGATTGTGTAATGTGCAATCTCTCTCAGCCTTGGCTAAATACTGAACTGCACATTGCGCAGTTCTAGTCATCAAGCTTCCCAACTGACTACTAGGACTGCTCAATGTACAGTTCCCATAGACATTAAGTGACCTTTTGTGAGCCAGAATTGTGCAATTCTTCCCATCATGAGCCCGATTTTCTTCTTGGTCTTGCCTTGAAGTTTCTTTGATTTTAAGCCGACATTTTCTTGCTATCAGTGTCCTTTTTGTCCCACGGGTACAACCGTTGTTGAGCATCTCTCTAATAATTATAGTTAACATGGCATCCAAGAGAGTTGCATCAAAGGAAACCGTCGAGAGAAGTATTGGGGAAGAAGTTGAGCAGATATCAGTTGATCTACGAGTTTATGCAGATACTCAATTGTTCATTGAGAAGGGTTCAACACTGGCATGGTATAAAATCAAAGATACTTTTGTAGAGGACTTCAAGGAAGTCTTAGAGGACCGACAAGTTTATCTTAGTATCCAGCAGTGAGGCTTATACAAGTTTGCATGCAGGTACCCCGCCTTCCCATGTGTGAACATTATCAGTTCGATTGTCTCACACGCAAATGAACAGACTATGACATTGAGTAGTGCCAGCAGGATAGATATTTCCACCTTCAGGGTAGAAAACTTTCAACAAATGTATCATTTACCCTAGCTGGTGAAGCACATGGACTCATTTTTCTATTCCACCCATAGATTTTTGAACACTAGAGATATCATCAAGCGTTGGGTGAAAGAGTCATGAAATTTTAGACATACACCCACCCACGTTTACAAGATGAAGTCCCTCAAGAAGGTTTATTAATTCTTGATCATCTTTTCCTACATAATATATGGTCAAGAGAACATAGAACCCTTTCTTGAAGGGTGGGTAGTCATACTAGACTAGTTGGTTAGTGATGGGAAGTCATTCAACTGGTCAAATTTGTTGGCTCATCAATTGAAGATCCATGTTACTAACGCTTGGAACCCTCCCAAGAATGAGAAAGAAAGATTTTATATGTTTGCATACTTACTTGATGTGATTTATGCCCAACAACAATTCCCTAGCATGAGCTAGACATGGACACCAAAAGAGACTGTCTTCAACATCTATTACAAGTTTCTTTCCGATTGCAGCTATTGAGGAGTGATGGAAAATCTAACTGACATTTTATCATCCCATTGTACAAGCTTCTCTTTGAGAAGGATCCACCTTTCATGTCCCAAGAAGCAATGGAGGCGATAGTAAATTTTCCATATTGGTATGCCTCACCAGGTGGCACCTTCATTAGAGTGTTTGGTAGAGAGAAGGCTCTGCATGTTCTACCAAGGTATGCCACTGACAAGTTGATCATGTAAGAAGTGTCATATCACCTCTCCACATGGTTGTTAGCAGGACTGCATAGGAAGAAGAAAGCACCATGGCTTGCTCTTCCTTTGTGAATCGAATTATACGAGATTAAGAGTTTTAAGGATGCAAATGTTGAGGCTAAGGAGATTATGAAATTCAAGTCTGGCACCAAAGACTTTAATTTGTATGATCCCCACAGTATTTGCAAGGACCACTATGCAAGGGTGTATTTTCCATGGATCCACGGGACATGTTATTAGCCAGATGAGGACCCTTGGAGGTACTATCACAATGCCTCCAAATTCAATGAGTCAGTCAGTATAGAAACAACTTGGAAGGTTGCTCTATAGACAACATCAGCTCTAGAAGCAGCAAAAAAAACAACAATAGGAGGCAATCCAGTGCAGGACAAGGGAAAGAGGAAGATTGTTGAGAACCCATAAGAAGAGAAAAGTTTCAAGATGAGGGAAAATCCTATCATGGAGAAATCATATTTGGTAGGGGAAGCAAAGAGGGAGCAACATATAAAAAAAGCAGAGTGAATGAATAGAGAAAAGAAGAGGCAGGAAGAGGAGCATAGGCAAGGTGTGATGATAGAGCAAACATCACCCATTTAGTTTGAAGAGTTGGAACAACCAGCAGATGAGGAAGAGGGTGAACAGACATAAGATCGGGAGCTTTCTCAACATATTGAGTAACTGATTGAAGTGACATACATGGAGTTGGAGCACGAGCCATAGAATGAAGATACTAACTTGATGTTGAGAGCACCATAAGTCATCTCTACATCTCTGCCACCTCCAATGTCAGAACCAACCCCGAGTGAGCAAGGAGAAGTTGTTCTCCTTGATGATGATCTAATCATGGTTGTGTATAATCTATCATTTGATGAGTTGCAAAAGAATATTGTACAAGCATGGAGGAATCACTTTTTAGATTATCATGCATCACCTACATTCATCAAGGAAAGGGTGATATTGTCAAACACTAGGAAACATCCAATTGCCCTTGCCGAAGCTAGCTTGGTTGATGCAAGAGCAACAAACTCAAACGTTAAGTACATGATGGGTGAGAGTCCTTTAAACCTTTGACCCAAGGACCTTTTCCCTCTTTTACTCAGAATCCCGCATCCCAACGCTGAATGCACTTTTCATTAAGCTTCTCCCCTGAACAATTGTGATCACTGATATGTGGGATTGGGCCCACTCAAGACATCGCAATCGCAACATGAGGAAGGTGGCTCTTTACCCTTTTTCCATGGCATGGGCCAACTGGTCTGTACACGAACCCCTTATAAAATAGAGTGTATGGAATATTGCGACCAAGACGATCCCTCGCATATCGGAATCGCAGGCCAAGTCAGACTGAGGTGCATGGAGTGCTTTAACCTGTGTGATCATCAATTGCCGATCATCATGGGTTGACATCATCACTGCCATGTGTCACCTTGTGAGTGGTGACATGTGTCACCCTGTGAGTGGTGACAGATGTCACCCAGAATTGCCCCTATAGAACCCATAAAAATGTTGAAACGGCTTGACACGTGTCCTCCATATCATCACATCATTTTTCATACTTCCACATCATTGATGATGTCAACTGCCATGTCAACTATAAGGGCCAATCATATTCTGCCACATGGCCCCCTAGAGGAGAGAGAAAATGGCCTACCTGGCCCTGTTTTGCATGGGTTTCCTTTGTAAAAATAATTTCGGCCTTCCTCAGTGATTTTACACCATATCGCAGCCCCCACAAGGTTTTGGAGTGGTAGCCCCTCTGTCCCAGGTGGGCTTGGAAATCCAGCCACTATGTCCCATCGATGTGGCCATACAATTTGCAACTACACAAGCAGATTCGGCTCATGTCCAGTGCGAAGTCGACAAGGCAAATAGCTTCATTAAGCACATTCAACACATCTACCAACAATTCCATGACATATTGGACAAAGCCAATGCTAAGTACAAGCAGCGGCATGATCCACATTGGGTGCAACACAAGTTCCAGGTGGGCGACAATGTTTTGCTACATTTGCATAAGGAGTGCCTCGCTAGGTCCCACCGCAAGATTCACCTTCTTCGATATGGGACATACACCATTACCAAGGTTGTGGGAGATAATGTTTTTGAGCTCAGCATTCCCCCATTCCTTGGCCTATGCCTAGTGTTCAATGTGGATTGCCTTCGGTCATACTTTCCACCATTATTGGACACATCTGACATTGTAGAACAGCTCACACCAACAGAATTAAATCCATAGCGCTTGGAACAAGCTACAACTGATCAGATTGTGGACACGTAGATCAAGAAAACTCACCAGAAGAATATCTAATTATATCAAGTTGTCAAAGCTAGCCAACTCCTGCACCAAGGAAAATGGCTCACTAGGGACCAAGTTCAGCAGAAGTTTCCTCATCTCATGAAGGAACTCAACGCAATGGAGACCATTGCTTCCTAAGGAGGGAGGAATGATCTAGGTGGATATTGGTGGCCACCAACCTATTCCACACGAATCCCCACCATTGTTTCTTTCAGTTTTTTCAGATTCCTTACTTGTAGCACAGTTTACTATTTTTGGCAGTTTTTTCGGGTCCTAAACTTCTGGAGCCATTTTGAGGCCCTAAACAACGTTTTTTTGGAAATATAAAATTGAAGAAATTTCATTGAAATCACATTTTAAGTTTTATTCCTCGGAGATATCTTTCTAATGAGGTATCATGCGTGCCAAGCGGAAATAATATGACCAAGTTACAACCCCAAGAAGTTGGTTGCCCAACTAACCCCATCAGGGCCCATAAACACTTGGCTTTACATCTCCTCGGGTTAGGGTTTTGGTTGTTTAGGGCTTTCTCTTATTGTTAAATAATAAAAAGGCCCTTGAGCCTCATTGTAACTCAGTTCAAAGGCATGTAGCCTTCACATCTCTTCTGAGAGATAAGCTACCATCACTCGAGCTAGTCTCATTTCCATTTTGTTTGTAAGCAGATTTCATTATTTGATATTAATGAAAGATAATGTTATTTATATTACATCTCTGTATTTATGGTTATATCTGTAATTTGTTGTGTTCCTATTTAAATTCGGATAGTTTGTCTCATTAATATCAAATAATGAAATATGCTTACAAACAGAGTGGAAATGAGACTAGCTCGGGCGATGGTAGCTTATCTCTGAGAAGAGGATGTGGCAGCGACATGCCTCTTACTAAGTTACAATGAGGCTAAAGGGCCTTTTATTATTGAACAATAAGAGAAACCCCTAAACAACCAAAACCCTAACCCGAGGAGATGTAACACCAAGAGTTTATGGGCCCCGTTGGGGTCAGTTGGGCAGCCAACTTCTCAAGGTCATAACTTGGTCATATTATCTTCGTGTGACGCGCATGATACCTCATTGGAAATATCTCTCCGGGGAATACAACTGAAAATGTGATTTCAACAAAATTGCTAAGAGGAATATTGCCAAAAAATGTCATTTAGGGCCTCAAAACAGCTCCTGAAGTTCAAGACCTGAAAAACTGCCAAAAATATTAAATTGTGCTACAATTAAGGAAACTGAAAAAACTAAAAGAAACAATAGTGGGGGTCCATGTTGAATAGGCGGGTGGCCACCAATATCCACCTAGATCAATACTTACATTGGGATTATGCTTGCATGAACTCTGTAAATTGTTTGCAATAATAATCTATATCTTCCTCATCTGTTGTTGTTTCTCTATCATGATCAGTCTCCTGGCGAACCATAGTCTCATGTTCTTCTTCAAGGAAAGAAAAATACAGATTTCCTTGCATCTCCTGTGTATCCAACAATTGTTCATCAAGATCCTCTTCTAAATATAAAGGATGAAGGATCTGATCGAGTTGCTCCTTTCTTTCCCTTGGAAGTATCTGTAATGGAGTCCTTTTACACTGCGGGTTATAGCCTTGGTTATTGACTTGAGAATTCTATCTAGAGAGGTTCTTGTTCTCAATTTCAAGCTTTCCAACCTTTTGTGATTAACTCCTGATGAGTTTGTCTAGATCATCCCACTTCGAGTCTAATGATTCTCTATCTTGACCAGAGGACGATGCCTCTTCTTTCCCTCTTTTGAGTTCATTAGGTTCTTGCTTTACCCTTGACTTCCCTACCGAGGCCGTATTTTCTTCCACTTCGAGAGCATCGATCTGAATTTGGTCTAGAGTGATAGACTTCTTTTCTCTCAGAGTAAAACTAACACCGGACTCAAAATCTCCCAAGAAAACCACAAGAGAAACAGTTGGAGGAGGCTTTATGTCACCTAGCAAGTTATTATACTACTTATTAAATCTTCCGATAAATTCTGAAGTATCCTCCTTCGAATTTTTTCTTATGGAATTAAACTCAGTGAGGAGGTACTCATGATTCCTCTTTTCTCCCCATTTCTAGGTGAAAGTGTCTTCCAGCTCCTCCTAGGTAGTGATGGAGGCATTGTAGGCCTTTGAACCACTTTTTGGCTTCTCCATCAAGACTTTGTACAAAAAGTCTCATGACCACATCTAACTGTTCCACGTTTAGGTTATTAGCAAAGGCACAAAAGGTTTTAATGTGCCTTTGTGTCGTGTTGTCACCTTCCCCATTGAATCTAGGCAGAAGCTTTAGGTAATCATGGGGCATGACACTTAGGGGTTGAGATAGATCAAGAGGTGAAAACTTATTTAGCAAAAATCCTGGAAGAGCCATCTGGGTTAATGGAGGGGGATTAAAATTTGCTTGAGGAACTGGGGTCAAGACCACAATGGTTGGAGGGGAAGAAAGGTGTGTCAGGGCCTTAGGAGTGAGTCCTGAGTAGTGAGCAATAGCAAGGTGAGAACTAGATGAGGAAACTTCAAAGGCTAATGAGATGGTAGCATAGTCAGGAGGAGTTTTCTCTTTCCAAACTTTCCTGAAAATTAATTTTTTTGGTTCAAATACAAATGGGGCTTTCTGTTGGGATTTATCTGAGCGAGTATGAGGCTTTTTAAAAGCCAAGGTGATGAATGACAATGAGGGGGGTGTGGACTCATCAAGGTGATGTGAATGCAATTAGAACAAACTTCACTCCCTTACATGAAGGGTGTTCAATTTGTCATATCCCAAGGGAAAAATCTTTCAATACATTCCCCGAAAACAGTGCCAAAACATTTTGTGGCTCCCAAAGATAGCCTTGGATTGCTTATAAGACCAGTGCCTAGGCACATCTAAATTATGAGTGTCTCTTATGGTTTTCTAGAAAAGAGGACATCACATACAATATATATCTATATATATATAGATATACACAAAGGTTCAGTTCATTCACCTAAAGGAGTAAAACATGGATTTCGAGTATTTCTTCACATATACAAATCTCATAAGTATGCATAAAAATAGTGGAGGTCGAGTAGTTCAAGGGGTTACAACTTAATAAGCATTTTTCAGAGCAGATGAGAGAGGATAAGAAGAAGGAGTAACTCATCACATATAGCATAAGGCTTCAAGAATTCTATACTGAACACATAGATCTTGAGGCATTAAGGATTTCTATACTTATTTAAGTTACAAGCATAAATAATATATGAAGGAGGAGTTGAATGCTATGATTCATGTGTTGCATATTTAAAGATATGATTTCAATAGTCAACACAGGCATATGCATAAATAATGTTGAGACAAATGAATCTGTGAAACAGTTATAGGTATTTGCATTAACATGTAAATACTAATGAATATGTGAGGAAGCTTGAAATATTTCTAGCAACTATAATTGCATGAATTCAGGGAAGAAGCATGAACATAAAAATGAGTTTTAACAAAGGGAACACATATTGTAATACTTGAAGGGGAAATTGCCAATGTTTCCTTGATAGTCTAAAAAAATTGTGTTGCAATGAGATACAACATGAAAATAGCATGTAGTCTTTCTTTAGAATTTCTTAAGTCTTGCTTTCCCCTATTTATCTGGAGAGGGGAGCAAGAATCTTCATTACAACAAAATATCTCTAGTATAGAATCAGCTGTTGGGTTGACTAGTTGTGTCAGTCATAAATGGCTTTGTGGCCCAAAAATATTACATAATTACATGTCTCATGAAAGGAGGCATGTTACAGTACAGTAAATAAGTAACAATCAAATAAAAAATACACAAAAGCTCTCCTTGCCCATCTCGTGATCGTCTCTACTGTAGGAGTTATTTTTCTTATGATATGACTTCCTGCGCAGCTTCGCCGACCTCTGTCCTTTCTTCCTTTATTTCATTCGACGCCGACTTCCGAATCCGTGTCACAAAAGGCCCCCTTTTTGGTCTGTATGTGCTTGGTTTTGAAAGCTCCATCTCCCATTAGGGGAATTTTGAGGTCTAAAATGGGCCTTCTAAGAAAAATATACAACCAAAATAAACTTTATAAGAAACAATAAGATTCAAGATGAAGATGTTAACCATGGGAGATGATTCACCATTTTTGGAGTAAAAAAGTAAGAAGGTTTAAAAATAATAAAATAATAAAGCTACTTTTTCAACTCGTATTTTCAACTTATTTCTCCTAAGTTTTTACTCAAATTTTGAGTGGGAGTGCTTGTTGCATGCAAAATTTGATTCCTTATCCAAGGAGTACCCATGTTGCATACTTTCGACGGACCTTTCTACACGGAAAATGAAAAATACATGAAAAAGTGTGATTGCAATCACGTTTTTCATGTATTTCTCATTTTTCGTGTAGCAAGGTCCATTGAAAGTATGCAACATGGGTACTCCTTGGATGAGGAATCAAATTCTTCATCCAACAAGTGTTTCCACTAGAAATTTGAGTAAACCCATAGCGAGATAAGTTGAAAAAATAGTTTTTTTCCCTTTTCCTTCTAAAATTTGATGATGTAATCTAATATTATTTTATTATTTCCACTATTATTTTATAATTTCCTTAGGAGGCCCATTTTAGACCTTAAAACTCCCCTAATGCTCATTGAAATTCATGGCTGCTTTTGGCGTCGACCCAATCATTTATGTGTCACAGTAAGCTTCTTTTGGATCAGCCCATTTTGTGCTTTGAATGCACCATCTATTCTTCTTAAAACCACAACTTTCGACCCATTACGCCTTTAGATCCCTGTCCTACACTATCGGCGCCTCGATGTATTGGGTGAGGCTCTCTTGATGGTAATATAGGGGAACTTTCTCATTCTGGCCTCTGGCTATACAAAGTGTTGCGAAACAAACGGAACTTGACCTCCCTTGACCTCCCTTAGACCCCCTTTTGTAACTTTCTTCATATGATTGTAGGTTGGAACCAAGGGCTTAGCCTTTGGGTGCTAGAGTCCTTTAAACCTGTGACTGGGGGCCTTTTCCCTTTGTTACTCGGAATCCTGCATCCCAGTGCTGAATGAACTTTTCATTAAGCTTCTCCCCTGGACAACTGCGATCGCTGATACGCAGGATCTGGCCCACCCAAGACATCACAATCACAACACAGGGAGGGTGGCTCTTTACCCTTTTTCCATAGCACGAGCTGACTGGTCTAGACACGAACCCCTTATAAAATAAAGCGTATGGAATATCGCATCTGGGAGGATCCCCCGCATATCACAATTGAAGGTCGAGTGAGACTAAGGTGCATAGAGTGCTTTAACCTGTTCGATCATCGATCACTAATCAGCGGGGCTGACATCATCACTGCCACGTTTAACCCTACAAGTGGTGACACGTGTCACTCGAAATTTCCCCTATAGGACCCATGAAAACGTTGAAACCGCTTAACACATGTCCTCCATATTGCCATGTCATTTTCCATATTGTTGTGTAATTAATGATTTCAATTGGCATGTCAGCGATAAGGGCCAATCACATTCTGCCGCGTGGCCCCTTGGAGGAGAGAGAAAATGGTCCGCCCGACCTTTTTTTTGCTTGGGTTTCCTTTGTAAAAATAATTTTGACCTTCCTCGATGATTTTATGACATATCGTAGAATTGCACCCCCCGAAAGGTTTTGGAGTGTTAGCCCCTCTGTTTCACCAATCGTCGATAATGCAAGATTACGAGATTGCCCATCCCCGATCTATTGTACAGCTATATGGAGGAGAGAGAAAGGGGGTCGCTTGCCTTAGTTTTTCCATGTATTTCCTTTGTTAATAAGATTTCGGTCCTCTTGACACTTTAACACTAAAGACCAAATTTTAATGATTTCATGTGTTATCGGCTTTGGTGGCCTTGTGACCCCATGTTTGTATTACACCCCTTTTTTCCTATGATCGTCGATATGCAATATCGGTGATCCACGTCGCAAACCTCTGATCTGTTGTGTGCCACGGGCCCTCTGACAGCCGATATGTGATATTTTCACCACCGGGAACCATTGATAGCCGATCTTTATACCCCGTCGATACTTCGTGCCTGTGGGACTTCACCTTTGTTGGGTTGTGTTATATTCTTTCCACGACTAGCCCACGTAGTTAACTAGGGGGTTAGAGGGGGGGCGGACCGCCCCCTTTGTTGCGCCAATTGGGTAGCGGGGGGGTCACAGGGGGTTTGAGAGGTGTAGGTAACCCCACTCTATGGGGTCTGTGGCAGCGCCACGGAAAATTTTGGTTTTGGACCCTATGTTAGGTTGGTCGGACCCACCTATAGTTTTGTGCATGATTTTCACACATGGTTTTGGACGCGATGTTTTTTGGTCTATGGTTTTGGACACGATGGTTTTTGGTCCAAGGTATTGGATGCTTCGGCATGTATAAATATGTATTGTAACATTGAAAGGAACATAATGAAAAATTAAGCTGGTAGTCCTGGTTTTGGGATCCAAGGGAAAATCTCTGTGTATATGTGTTTTATGTGTTATCCTCTCACATTGTTTATTTTATGTGTTCTAGAATTCGTATGCAAGTAATTTCTATACGGGGTTAAAACCTACATTTGTTATCAGAGCTATTTTGGCTTTAAGGGGACACCTTTGTTGCTGAGGGGTTTCACTCAGGCCTATGGTATACCTTATTCAATGGGAGATCTGCGAGATCGATTTTGGTGGTGAAAGAATATGGCGAGTAGTGGAAAGATAGAGATAGATAAATTTAATGGTCAGAGTTTTGAGTTGTGGAAACTCAAGATGGAGGATCTGTTGGTGGATAAAGATCAGTGGATCGCGGTAGATCTGGGTACTAAACCAACAGGAGTGTCCGATGAAGAAGGGAAGAAGTTGGATCAGAAGGAAAAGAACACAATATGATTGTGTGTCTCAGATTCATTATTGCTAATGTATCAGGGGAAGCTACGGCAAAGGCTTTGTGGGACAAGTTAAGGACTTTATACCAATCTGTCTCTCGTGAATAAACTATTCCTGAGGAAAAAGTTGTATAACCTGCGAATGAAAGATGGAGACTCGGTGACAGAGCATCGGAATGCATTTAATACTATGGTAAATCAGTTAGCATCTATTGATATTAAAATTTCAAATGAAGATAAGTGCATCAGTTTGTTGTGTTCTCTACCAGATTTGTGGTATAGTCTGGTTATTGCAATAGGTAGCAATGTAACTGCCTTGCAGTTTGATGAAATAGTCTCATCCTTACTGACAGAGGAGATGAGATGGGAAAATATGGAGAGTCAGAATGGTGATGCCTTGTCTATACGAGGACAGTCCCAGAAAAGAAAAAAAAAAAGTCATCGAGTGGGAGATATAAATCTAGAGGAAGATCTAAATCTCTAGGAAAACCTATAAAAATGGTATGCTAGAAATGCATAAACGAAGGGCACTACAAAAGGGACTGTAAATAAAGCTCCTGATAAACGAAAGGGATCTGATGATGCTCCTTCTACAGAGGCAAAAACCACCTCAGATGAAGGTGGAGATGTGTACTTGGTTTTTTCAAGTACACATGTAGATCATGAGGCATGGTTGATTGACTCAAGTGAACACTTTCACTTCACTCCACATAGAGAGTGGTTCTATAAGTATAAGAAATACGATGGTGGTGATGTCTTCTTAAGGGATGATAGGAAGGCTAGAATCGTTGGTTGTGGAAAAGTAAAGTTGAAGTTGTAAGGTGGAGGGGTTAGAACACTTCCGGGTGTCCTACATATTCCTACATTGGCCAGAAATCTGATTTCTGTAAGCAAGCTAGATAATGTAGGTGTAAAAACAGTGTTCAAGAAGGATACCTGCAAGATGGTTCGGGGAGCATTTGTATTGATGTGGAGAGTTCAGATTGGAACTTTGTACAAGCTATAAGGTAGCACGGTTGTTGATGGGTGCAACAGTATTGTGGTTCCTGAAAGTGGAGCAGAAAATCTAGTGGTCTCTTGAGAGAAGACCATGTTGTGGCATCAAAGGCTTGGACATATTGGAGAGAAGGGCCTTAAAATACTTTATGGTAAAGGTATGGTAGAAGGTATGAGTAATATCTCTCTGGATTTTGATTTCTGTGAAAATTGTATATATGCGAAGCAAAATCGAGTGAGTTTCCCCTCTGGTGGTAAGAAGGTGAAACAAATATTAGAGCTTGTGCACAGTGATGTGTTTGGACCTGTGAAGGTTCCATCACTAGGTAAGTATGTGTACTATCTATCATTTATAGATGACTTCTCAAGGAATACATGGATATATTTCCTTAAGAAGAAATCTAAAGTCTTTGACAGGTTTAAAGAATTTAAGGCTATGGTGGAAAACCAGATTAAAAAGAAGATAAAGGTGTTGAGGACAGATAATGGTGGAGAGTTTTGTAGTAAGGAATTTGAAGAATTTTGTAAGAAGTGTGGTATAGCATGGCAGAAGACTACTCCATATACACCTCAACAAAATGGAGTTG
>APFE030635623.1:69346-90184 GCA_000404065.3 Pinus taeda
TCATAGGAGGCAGAGTAAATCTTGTGAAAATGTTTTGGTGAATCCCTCTGAGCAAAAAGAGGATGAATATGTAAATGTTTTTGTTTAATGAATGAAATTTTATGTTGGTGAAATACTCTGTCCTGTGCAATTATTTTTAAAAGGACTTCTCTGTGTAAAAGATCCTGGTGTAAAGGAAACAGAGCATTGCCTCTGTGTTTTATAGTTTATGGTTTTGGTATTTTCCCATCCCAAACATAGAAGCAAAAAAATACCCAACAGCTACTCAACAATTTTCATTTTTCCATGATTACAAACTATTGTCCCAAGCCAGGCAAAAATCTAAAAGAGAGCTATAGCTTTGTAAGTTAAAAAGAAAACTGGTTAACGAATTTTGATGGAATGATAAAACGTAATAATGATATTTTTCACCAAGTTTGTTAAGTTTTTAAAGTAAGGTGGTGATATTCTTCATAAAAATTTGAACGGTCAAATCCATGTCTTGGTTGGCAAGTCCTCTCGATTATTGATGCAATGGTAAATTAAATACCGACCCATCAATGAATTCTAAATTAAATTAAGTTTTCTACGCTTTAAAGGATCCCATTAACACTCTCTGTCCAAATAATTTTGTGAATATAATATTTAGTCCAGATCCTACCAATTCCTGATAACTTGGTACATTAGATAACTCACCACAACTTAATTTTGAATTAAGGACTCTTCCTTGAAAGTGACAGGTTTGCTGGGGTACCATCAACATTCTCCATCCAAATAATTTGTGCATTCAATATGTAGTCCAGATCCTCAACAAGTCTGGAAAGATACAATGATGTTTCGCATGGTTTTTACTGTGTTTTTGTGTAGGTGGATTTGGTGGGAGGTTACTACGACGCTGGGGATAATGTGAAGTATGGACTTCCCATGGCATTCACAGTTACCATGTTGGCATGGGGAGCCCTTCACTATGAAGTTGAACTTGCAGCAGCTAGAGAATTGGAGAACGTTAGGAATGCCATTAGGTGGGGTACTGATTATTTCATCAAAGCAAGTGCCACTAAAAACCAGCTATGGGTTCAGGTAAACTAATTATTATAGCATTTAAATCACACTAAAGCTCACATTAACTAGCATTTATAGTTTTTTTTTTTTTTATGATTTTGATTTTTAGGGGCAAACTTTAGAAAATACTATAATTAGATTTACATAGAACATATGTTTAACTGTTTTTTTCAGGTGGGAGATCCTATTGCAGACCATAGCTGTTGGCAGAACCCAGAGAGAATGGACACTCCAAGGACTTTGTACAAAATAGATAAATCCACTCCAGGGACAGAAATTGCAGCAGAGACTGCTGCAGCATTGGCTGCTTCCTCCATTATCTTTCTAACCGCTGACAATCCTGATTCCCATCGCCTCCTCAAAAGAGCTAGATTGGTATAAGATTAATCTCTTCCAAATTGAAAGTTAAATTAATCTAAAAATGCAATATCCCCTTCAATTTTTTATAACATTCACATAATTGAATATGTAATGTATTATTGCAGATCTTTCGTTTTGCTGACCAGTAACGTGGAACATATGATAGAGAATGCCCTTTCTATTGCTCTGTCTCAGGTTATGATGTATACTTTCCCCATAATGACACATATTTTCAAATTAAATACACATTATTAACACACCATTATTTAAAAGTACTAATGAGTAACTTCATGATGCCTTATTCTTCTTCCTTGGTCAATATGTAGGACGAGCTTGCATGGGCAGCATCATGGCTGTATAGGGCAACTGGATTGCCAAAATATACCAAATACATAAATACATACTTCAGCAGAATTTTTCTACTTCCACTGAATCTGACTTCAGCTGGGATCTCAAATCTCCAGGTGTTCAAGTCCTCATGTCTCGTGTAAGTTGATATCTACATAAATCATATTAATTACCAAATGTTCAAGCTAGTCAATTGAGATAAAAGTTTGAAATCTTGTCACTTGACCTTCAACTTACCCACATTATCATAAAACTAATAATAAAACATGGCAGCTATATTTCTCTGGAGAATCCAACTTGGAAGTTTACAGAAAGAAAGTAGAAGCATTTCTCTGCTCAGTTCTTCCAGAAAGTCCTCATTTCAAACTCTCCACAACACCAGGTAATTGAAAATTTCCCCTTATGCTATGGGTTTCAAAGTTAAGCTCCTTAACAATGTTTTGTAAGAAAAATCTGCAACAGCGATTCTATATGCAGAATTAAAGAATCTAAAATGAAACTTTAGATGTCCAGGATTACCTCCAGCCATTGATAATGCTCTTGCTGCAAACCACAGTCCACTTGCTTCTTCACTGAAACAACACTCTAGCTTCAATCCAAGCAAAAGGAAAAATCACAGAAAATCTGAAGGCACTTCCAAGCTATGCTCTCTCAGCTAGATGGTGTAAACAACTGAAGGGGATTGAGATGCTAGCTTGGGGACCAAACAGATGAATTTGTAGCCAAGCTTCCATCAAGCTTCTAATGGCTATGTGTCAGGTGGTCCACAGATCAAGGTAGAGAAAAATGTAAGCTCTGATACCAATGTAAGAAAAAATTGCAACAGCGATTCTATATGGGGAATTAAAGAATCAAAAATGAAACTTTAGATGTCCAGGATTACCTCCAGCCATTGATAATGCTCTTGCTGCAAACCACAGTCCACTTACTTATTCACTGAAACAGCACTCCAGCTTCAATCCAAGCAAAAGGAAAAATCACAGAAAATCTGAAGGCACTTCCAAGCTATGCTCTCTCAGCTAGATGGTGTAAACAACTGAAGGGGATTGAGATGCTAGCTTGGGGACCAAACAGATAAATTTATAGCCAAACTTCCATCAAGCTTCTAATGGCTATGTGTAAGGTGTTCCACAGATCAAGGTAGAGATCTCCAAATGGAGTAATGGACCACTTCAAAAGCTCCAACCAGAAAATTAATTAACTGCAGTTGATTTCCTTAATTTAAGGAAACTACTGCAGTTAGTTTCCAAAAATTAAGGAAAGACTGCAGTTTAGTTCCATAACTGTAGGTTACAGTTGGAAAACTTAATGGAGCTTAACATTTAACTCTAATAATTAAATCTAAGTGAAGTGAATCAAAAGTTAAAATAGATTTATAACCATAATAATTAAATATAAGTGAAATAAATTAAAAACTAAAATAGATATTTAATTAATTTAATAAAATAAATAAAAAATTAAAATTAAATGTATGCAGAGTTGGAATTTCAAAAAAGACCAACTTGTTAAATTTGAAATTTAATGTTTTTCAGAGTTTCCTCCTTATTTTTATAAAATCAAGCTAAATTTTTGACATTTTGTAATTTTTAACCTGAGCACATCACCGCATGACAGATAATTATGTACAATGCATGACGAATTATTTTTCAAATAATAAGGACAGATAATTATGTACAATGCATGACGAATTATTTTTCAAATAATAAGGACATCTTACCCTGCTGTACTTGGAGATCCCCAACAGTCCATTGACACAGCGCAAGAGCTAAGACAGTAGAAAGTGATCTTCAGTTCCCATGAACTGTCCTTTAATTGGCATTTATAAATCCATTCGAGTTTCAGGAAATTGCAGCTGATCACGGCCATCAATGGCGGGGACTCTCGCCACCCATGCTGTGTCATAAGCAAATGGACTCCTTAATTCCCCATCTCCAATCGCGCTAGCCATAGATTTAATCTCGCTAATAAGTGTTCTATGTACCTGGAATCCTGAAATTACGTACAATACTAATTTAATTGGAGCGTCACGAGCATATTATTTGTAATGGTTAAACTTATATTATGGTAGATATTGTAGGTGAGAAAATTTATCATAATTTAGATGTTAAATAAAACAGTAAGTACAGTTATTTTTAGTTAGATTTTATTCAGGAAAATTATTGAGGTTATTCAAGAAAAATGACTGTCATCAGGAATAATTAGCTGTTTATTGGTGATTTGTAAAAGGTAGGTTTTCACACCCTCAGATGATTCTAGGTATTAGGCCGTTAACGTGTTTTTTATTTCTGAGGAAAAAGAGTTATTAGCCAAATAAAAACAAGTTTTTTTTAAGACAAACTCCAGGCCCAACTTAATATATATAAATAAAAACAAAAAGCATTAATTTTTTTAAACACATTTTCTAATTATATATATATAAACTAAACGAGAAGCCTGTAAATTAAACTTTGGTTTTTTTTTAACATATTTTTTAATTATTTTGTGTGGTAAAGATATGGTGATTCAAAATTTACCCATATATTGGAAAAACTAGTTTGAATTAGGAAATATACATAATATCAGTGTTATAAGATTTTTCATTTTTTCAAGCCTTTCATTTAGAAAACTAAAAACATAGAATAATTATATTATTAAAAAATCAAAATATAAAATAATTAAAAGACAAAAATAAATCAAAATTTGAAAAATGCACCTTTAAATATTTATTTTATGAAATCATATAAATATCTACTTTGATTTAGCAATTTCAATTAAATGAAACAACAGCTGTTTTTTTCCAATTAAAAAAATTGCCTATAGAACAATTCTCAAGAATTGGACCACTAAACAATATAAACAAAACTTAGATCAAACTTCTCTACTTAATTTTTTTTTTTTTTAACTACATGGTGAATCGGTAACTGCCAGTCTTAATCAATGGAAAACCCCACCAGTGGTACATCCAACCCCCTGCAAGTCGGGTATACTAAGATCCTATGATTTTAGCAAGAGCAGATTCACTTGCCGCCAAGACGGGATAGGGGAATCCACCCATCCTATGATTTTAGCAAGAGCAGACTCACATGCCACCAAGACAGGTTTGTGGAATCCACCCCTTTAGCTTCCACCACATCCTATGATTTTAGCAAGAGCAGACTCACCTACCGCAATTAGGGAATCGGCTCCTTTAACTTCCACCACAACAAGTCATTATACTCAATCAGATTTGAACTTCAATCTCCTAAACTTCATCCAAAATCAAACCAAGCCACTATACAAACCTCTCTACTTAATTACGGAACCACATGTTCAAACTATGACCAATTAAATAGAATATTCAAGTTCATGAAATGAAATTACCCACAGTGCAAGACGATTTTATAGATTGTATATAGTCACAGCCCCAGACATTAGGATGGGGAGTGGGACTCGCTGGAGTAAGATCGGTGTGCGCATCTCCAACTCGAGAGGACACAGCACAAACCTTCAGAGGGAAGATTTCTTTTTATTGAGATCACCCAATCGTCCACTGGAGTGGAATCGAAACGGCTGAGACATATCTCGACGCAGGTTAGATTCCCGCGGGCGTACTCTACGGCCGCATCTCAGCAAACAAGTCTGAAGCGGCGACATTCTGTGTGTAAGATTTGCAAGAACCAGGAAATTTCTAATCGTATTTTGATTTGTGCTCTCTGAGAAAACTGCTTATTATTTATCTATTATACCAAGACAGTTTCTGGAGGATAAAAGATCTACTCGTATTATTATTGAAGATATGGCGATCTAGACGACGAGGTACGAGTTGATGCTGTGATGTCATCGTGATGGTACATTTATAGATGTACGACATACAGACTGTTCTAAAATTTCCAATTTAAAAAAGCAGCCGTGATTGTGATTTTTTTTCTGTCCAGCAGGGTCAAAAATTCCAGAAATTCATTAAAAAATATATATATATATAATATACATAAATTTTTTAAATCTGTTTTTGATAGTATGACTGATTGAATTGTAGTTTTAATGGTGGAATGACACAGCACTATCAAAAAATTTTAGACGCCTATATTCTTGAAGCTTGACAGTTGTAACTAGAATTTCTAAAAATTTTCACTGAATTTTATCAAAATCATTTTAGAATTTGCATTGGTTTTCAAGCATAAATTACATCTGGTTAGATTAAGACATTTTTTTCACATCTATGTAACCATTCTATGCTCACATGACAATATTGTACAACCTGTTGTCATAAAATGGTGTAGTCTGAAGTATAGAAGAAATAGTTTTTTTCAGATCATTTTTTTATGATTAATTTTATCTTAAAGTAGGCAGAAATTTTTAAAAATTTGAATTTAAATTGTTTAATCTATAGAATTCAAGTGTTCCAAGGGATGCATCTATGCATTACAAAATGTATTTTAAACAACAAAAAAATCACTATTTTATTTGAAATTGTATTTTTGGATTCTTGTGAAAAAGACTATTTCATCTATAAGTTAGACTAGGGCATCATAAAATATCAACACTAAGCCATTACATATGATAATACACCTAATAAATATAAGAATCAAAATCAATTCTAATGATGGGCTTATTTTTGGCTTTGCTAATATAATTATTTTAATTACATTTTGTTTTTTCCTTGTTATTTTCCAATTTGAACTTTCAAATACTACTTTATAGAATAAAAAGTTGGAATGTTTCAAATTTGATATTTATACATTTTAAAAAATTAGAGATGCACTTTTTTCTTTAGTCTAATAATAATGTTTTCTAATTATTTCAAATTTTGAATAATTTCTAATAACTCTAGATAATATAACAAATTTAAAATAATTTCTAATAACTATAAATAATATAACAATTTTAAATATAATTAGCTAAAATGAACCGCATTTTGATGTTTTTTTCTCAAAATTAAATAAAAAACTACTTCTTAATTTCAAAACTTATTTATCCAGAAAAAATTAAATAAATATATATTTATAAATTTAATAAAACCTTATTTATCTAATAAATCAAATAAAAAATATATTTAAAAAAAATTAATCACTCCTTATCTAATTAATCTATTTTAACCAATTATCCTACTCTAATTAATCCACTTTCACAAATTCTCTTTCTCTAACTTTTCCTTCGGTCCAAGACCATAGTGAATTTGAGAAATAAAAAATTCCCATTTCAAAATTACTTTATTTATTTTCCTTGTTTGCTCACACACAAGGTTATCTATTTGTATTAAGACAAAACACTCACAAATCCATGTGAATAAACTACTGACTACTGATTTTCAGAGGAAAGAGAAATTTCGTCGACTATTGTGTATTCGAGCTAATTTGATAACATTATAATAATAATAATATAATATATTGAGAAAAAAACTACAATTTTAATCATATTTAACGAAGCGTTGTTTTTATGTTATTTTTTAGAAATTTTTACGGTAGGTTTTGCAGTCAAATTTTTCTAAAATTTTGGAGCATTTAATGAAATCACAAGTTTGATGAGTAATGTGCGTAGTCAAAGTGTCGATGGGTTTTTCAGAGTGCTGAATCTATATATACAATCAAAAAACTAGTTTAAATAATAATCAAAATTTCACCTCAAATTTTTCCACCAAATTCAGAAACCGGAAAATCCAAAAAATGGCATAACTCTACTTACAAATTCCAGAGTCACGTGATTTGACCGAAGTTAACAAAATTGATAGCCTCCAGAGTCACGTGATTGGACCGAAGTTTTGGAGTTTTTCGACTGAAACTTAATGTAAAGTTTTCGACTTTTTCAACAGAAACTTAATGTAACCTGACGCGTATGTCATAATTTCACCATTGTCCTTCTTACACAAACGTCCCCATGTGCTCACTTTATGGTGCGAACAGGAAAGTACAGCACATGGACTGAACACGACTGTCGAAAACGTTTGTAGTGTTTACGCGAAGTGCGTGCCCATGTGCCCATTCATAATTTCGATGTTTCAGGACAACTCTAAAAAAGCTGATGAAGAATTCAAAGATTCATGAATAGCACAGGGTTGGTACTGTGGTATTAGCTCAATTTTGTATAATCTTGGGTTTTTATAAAAATGGAATATATTTAGATGTTTAAAAATATACTTTAAGTGTTTTTATTAGGATGATAAATATTGGCAATGATATCTATGATATTGGTATTAAAAGTTTTTTATATGATATTTATGATAAGGGAGGTGATTTAGGTTATAACAAAAAAAATGGTAATGGCACTTGTTTGCATTTTTTGGAATTGAGGGATGAGGGTTTGGTTTGGAGGGGGAATTTCTTGCTCAAGCGTTACGTGAGGTCTCATGAGAGAGCTAATCTTGTTCTTTGATCACTAATTGTGCTCACTTGAGGTTGGAGAGAGGAAGCATGATACAGTGTGGACTCGTATGGTAACTCAGAATGTAATTTGGGATTCAGGCTCACAGCGAATTCTGAAACGTTATTCACAATGAGATTGGTTCGATGAGTGGCGATCTTCAGTGAGGGGCTCTTTTTTAGCATTGGGTTTCTCTTTGGAGTGGGTGTTGGAGCTTTGGCTCGCGTCTTTTTCCAAGTATTCTCTTTATATTTGTCTTCTATTGTGTTAGACCTATGGGGCACTCACTTCATTTGGTTAAATTATGAGCCTCTGAAACCAGAGAAGGGGCCCTTTGTCATATACCTCCTTCACCCAATATTAACATTAGCCACATAGCTCCTTGACCCAATATTAATAACCACCTATTATGCTCCCGTCATTAAATTTACACTTTGATTAATTTATTTTCAATAGTGGTCACATGCATAAGTAGTCAATCCTTCTCATAAACAAGATAACACATGCAACTATTCACATATGTTGAGAGATTCGACAACATAAAGAGTGAGGAGCAAACATAGAGTACATCCTATGCAATTGAATCAGACCAAATTAACTGAAAGAATGTCACTTGGAAAGTCAAGCACCGCCAGCCAACCTAGAACTGACTTCCTCCCATTCACCCCCAAGCCGAGAGTTCTTGCCATGGATCAATTGCCCCTTGTTGATCTCTTGAATGGATATTTAATACCCATTTTCATGATATGGTTTCCTTTAGTGGTGTCCCACTTTTATGAACCTTTTTATCCATGTGCCTAGGTTTTTCCCAAAAAAGATATTCTTTCTCTCTCGTGAGGTTTTTCCTCATAAAATCTTACCTTTCTCTCCTGCAAGGCTTTTATGTTTTTCTTAGACTTAACATCTTTCTCCAGCTAAGTAACTTAATGGATATTTGTCTCCCAATCCATTAAGATTAACTAGAAGTAGATTCTAGAAGTCTTATCATGAAATAATTATTCATTCCCATTCCCCAATGGGATTTCATTTGACAAGAATCTCATCTCTTGGTGTCTCGTTTTCCAAGTGATTAAATTATCTTTATCTATTTAATAACAAAGTATTTAATTTCATTGTTACACCTCAGACCTAGATTTTCTATTACAACTCAGTCTTAGCTTAGGTTTGGCATGATAGTAAGAGAGTGTTAGATACAACGGAAGGGTGTTACATACTCCCCCCCTTAAATTTACATCGTCCTTGGTGTATTATGGCATCGTACAATTTATTTCCTCCTTCACAGGTAGTTGTTTCTGAATTTTCAAGTTCCCATGGCCTTGCCCCCTGAATCATATTTTCTGATATATAGGTTACAAAGGAGTTCTACCGCAATTCTTCTTCAATTGCTACGTGTCACATTTGTTCAATCAATTCTATGAGAGACTTTAGATGTCATAAAAACCAAAATTCAAATTTTTTTACCACAGTTAATGTTATAACTTGATATACAGTACTTCTACTTGTGTAAATACGGGTTAATATTGTCCGCCAGTTAACAATTATTCCTCATTTTCATTGTATTTAAATAATAGGAATAAATGCATGCTCTTCCAATGCATTTGTGTTCTTGTCGAACACTTCCTTCCTACAGTTTCCCTACATTATTCGCAACAAGTCAAACTAGCACATTTGACCAATCAGCATGTATAAAATATCACATATCGTTAGCTCAAAACATAACCATAAATATCATAAACCATATGTAACCATCATAACACCAATCATAGATCACATGCAATCATTATAGATTAGAATCATAAATCACATGTATACTAGAACTGAAAACAAAATATTGATACTTATCCTTTAATCAATCTTACCTTCCACGTTTGTCTTACCTCTATACGCACTCTAGATTGGTTGCCCCACCAAGAAATCACCAAGTGCCTTCTCCTCAACCATAGGTGCATCACACACATACAACTATCCATGTCATCCAACATCATGCAATACCTACATCCACACTAGTACCATCTGCACCACATGTACACATTACTACCTATACAACGTGTACACAATACTTAATGTCCATAGCCTCATATGCACGACATATACATGATCCACATGTTTTCAACAATGTTAGTATTATTATCATAACATCACGTCAATGTCAAAATTTCCTTTATTTATTCACACTACCTTTAGGCAAGTCTAATCAAACCATGCTCGGTTTGTCGATTGGATAATAAGGAATTCATGGACCTGTTCAACTTCTGGAACGAGAGCATAACTGAAATTTTTTATGTCAAAGTATTCAAGTGCTTTTATTTAGCTAATCCCCTTCATATATCTTGTGGTTGCAGGAAATTTTTAACAAAATGATAACATAGATGTAATTATGCATAATACAACTTTACAATACCAATAACTTTGAGGTTTTGGGATTGAATTTGTCCCTTAGACAAATTTTTACTAACAACGGAATATGAACTCCACTTAATCATCAAGCAAACTATTGCCTATGATAGTTAGTCTAGTGTGGAATTCAATGTGTTATTTGAAGTTTATCAACCTTAACCTTGTCTTTGGCCAAGAAAATAATTGTTTGGTATTTCAAAGTACACCACACATAATCTAATTATGCCATATGAGCACTTGTTGACCATGAATAATTTAGTGTATATCCATATTCAATCAAATAATTAGTATGCAAGTACATACGGCTCCTATACGTGAGTCATGAATGAGGGTTAAAATGCTTTCAATGCCACACCCTCTAAGTTTTTAGGCACTAAGTGTACAAGGGGGTGAATCTAAGTCATTTACATGTTTACACCTGACCTTAAACATTAAATTACCCCTGAAAAACAAGAGAATATTACTCATTTATCAATTATCAAATTCATTAAAATAAATAGTTTGTGTAATCATTGTTATGTTGTCATATTCAGAACTAGACAACACTATCAATGCAATCTAAGAGGGAGACTTCTGCAAAATTGTTGATAGGAAATAGTGGTAAAATATGCATCTCAGATTGTACGATTGTCAATTAATTTGAATAGGTTGCTAGATATCATTTTATCGAAATCAATTATCTTTGTACACAACAATTTCACTTACCAGTACCACTTATCCATCCAATATGGTTAAAGCATCATATTGATTTAGCAACGAGTTGTTGCATGGTTTGTTATTCCATCTCTTCTAAAACCTTTTATGTGTAACACCTTACTTGGTGTATGTATTATTTTACTACTAGCATAATATCCTTAGATCATCATAAGCTATATTAACACGAAACCTTTTGGTTTTACCAAGAATTTGTGTATTAATTCAGACAAACTTGTTTTGAATCTAGTGTACAATTCTTGTTATTCATTAAGCTACTTTGAATTGCTCTTTTCTACTTGAAATGCATTGAGCACCACCATATCTATTATGTTTCTCATTTCTGTTTTCGTAAAGCATGTATACTCTGTTTATATATATAGTAGAAGCACACAGATCATTTTGTCTTATCACTTCCCATAAGAAGTACATTTGTAAGATCTACAATCATTATACTGGAAGCATCTTCTTCTTGTTGTAGATTTGAAAGGTTCCTATTTTTGTGATATTAATAGAACCCCATCTATATCTGGATGAATATGCACATCAAGGTTGTGAACTTTGAGTTGCAATAATTTACATATTGGAATTTGAGTGAACTTGAGAATGTGTCCTTGAGCTTGTATTTAATATTGTCTTACTGCTATTAATCAAGTAGCACTAGGAGTTGCTTTTACACTCCTATTATGTATTTACCCTAGATGTACTTTTGGGTGCCAGTCCCATTGACCGAGTTATTAGGGTCATAGAATTATTAATGTATGATGTCTTCTTCAACATGTATACAGTGAGTTGTATTACGTGTGTGCACACACTTTACTACTGTAACCCCAGTTCAGTCTAGATTGGAAATATTTTTTGTGCCACTCTTACATATTTCACTTACCATTATTTGTATATTGCTTTACTCAAAAAGGAACATATAGGTTCCAAACTATGCATATCTAATTAAGTATGCATGTTTCTACTGAATATCTTAATAATGACCTTGTAAGGTTTAGTTCCTTTCAGTAGTGTATATTTGAAGTGGTTTCCCATAAAGGTGAGTTAGCAGTTCAACCAGTAGCCACAACCACATAAAAATGAATTGCATCATTACATGTAGATGCACAAAATATTAAATTGAAAAACAATTTTAAAAAATCCATAGTCTCATACCACATACAGAGACATGTCTTTCATGAGCTTAATGATATTTCATGGGAATTTCATGTATAGAAAACCTTCAGAATATGTTCTAGGTTGGAAACCCATTAATTAACCATAGATTTTGGATACTTTTGATATAATGTCATGAACTTATTTCCTATTACTTATATAGATTCCATCTATATACTTTTATTTTAATCTTTCCTCGTGTTGACTATGATCTATGGAAAGGCACTTGTCTATTTTATCTATTTTTGTTTGCCAATTACCTCATAATTGTTCAACATTTCTTCCCTTCACTTTTCATCCTTTCTTAGGATCTCTATAAGCATAAAATTTATTCCATTAAGTTATGTCATTGACTATACTATCCTTACCGGCATTAGTTTGTATTTTATTAAGCTATGTCCTTGCTTAGCAATCATACCACTCATAATCTAATTTTAATATGGGTAAAGTAATATGATGATAGTATGGCAGAAGAGACCTATTGGAATGTAAGTAAACATAGTATTCAACTTTCCTTATCCAGCATTACTCCTTTCAACACTTACATTTATATTTATAAACCATGATGACCACACCACTAGAATTCATGTTCCAAACTTTTAATACAATAATCATACCTTACAATTTTGTTCATTCATCAAACTCTACTATGAACATTTGAAACTAGGTCTATCATGTGTAAGTATTTTAAACCAATTTTAAATCATGGTATCGAGTCTTTGTGCCCTCCCAAGAGCTTTCAACAATAACTTAATTTTTGGAGAACATATAATGAAATAAAAATTTAATTTTCATTAACCCACACTCAATAAGTAGGCAAAATAAAACAGTAACCAATTTGGCCATTTCTGTTTATTAAAATTAATCAACATGTTAATGGTTGTCATTTCTTTGTATTACACTCTATTCCACCACAAAACTACAAGGCTCTATGTTATATAACAACATTGCATAATTACTTGTTTTAGTATCACCTTTCAAGGTTTCTCCTCTCCACGATGCTATTATAGCTATCCACTATGGTGTATGAAATAAAATATTTAGATTTGAGAAATTCAATATCAAGGGAAAATATTAAATCCAAACTTTTTAATATGAAGTAGGTTTAAAGAGTAAACTCTTAGAAAGTTGTCATAGGTGGCTTATAAAAAAAACAAGCAATGCACCATCGTATTTTGGAATTTTGACCTGCAATATCAGGGAGTGAAAATATTACCATGATGCTAAAAACACTATGTCATTCATTCGGCAGTGATGCCATCCCGACCAAATCCATCCAAGCATTAAGTGAAGGCTTTGCATTGAGGCTCTTCACCACAAAGTCAGCTTGCAATCCTAACTTCAATCGAATTTCATATTGTGAGACACAAAATTTTTTTAAAATTCCTTTGAACAACTAAAAAAATGTCAAACATTTGTGAGCATACCCCGGAGCTTTGAGTCAAGTAAAGATAGCAAGTCAACCATGAACTTTCTGCAAAAATACCCTTCTCGTGTCATGTCTAACCAGGAAAGGCCTATGACTCCATTCTAAAATATGTTCTTCAATTATCAGTTTAACTTTGTTAGACTAGAGGTGTCCATCATCTTCCCCTTTTCCAAGGGTAACTTCCCCTTACAGGAGACCGCAGTGGGGTGCCTTGGGAACCATCCGTTATTCATGTTGGTTACAAATACGATGAGCTCATCATAAGCACACAAGTGAACCATATACTATTATCATCCCTCCATAACACTCCTCGTATAAAAATCTAGAACCTTCAAAGCATAATGTAAATCAACAACTCCAAGGAGAATAACGAAGGGTATTCATGTTCTTATGGGATGTGTTATGTATTAAAACAAATAGCTCATAACCTAATTAATGCACCCTTAACTTTACCGGTTTCGGTCAGTTACAAACCAACGAAAATCACTGAAATTCTGACTTGTAAGAAAAGACCTCTTATTTAGTCAAATAACTGATTTTCCTAAAAACCTCGCCCTTCAAAAATTCCAATTGTAGGATTCGAACACTCACACAATTATGCTGATCTTAAGTCTTCCCCTTTAATCACTCAAGAAATCGAATTTATTTACATAGGAACCTGTGATGGTTTTTGGATGCCTATAATAGGAATATCCATGCACATAAAAGTGAACGAGTTAGTGATCGATTATTTCCTAGGTGCCTCACTGTGAGCATAGGCAGCTGCTCCGTCGAGCATCGTCTGGATTGTGAAGCTCCACACCTGTCTCAGGTCGCCTGCTACAACACCAGATATTCTACAATGCACAACTCTACTCTTTCAAGCTTGTAATTTCTGCAACGACGGGCTCGGGGACTTTTCTCAGCCTCCCTTACTAACGACTGAAGCACCTCGTGATTTCTCCCTCTATTGAATAATTTGAAGGAAATATAAATCAAAAGACCTTCAATATGGTTCTAGCACAGAAGAGGATGAAACTTGATACCAATGAAAGGGTATGTGGAGTATTTATATCGAAGAACTACTAGTCAATCAAGACGATCGAGTAGACACCACGTACATGCGTAAATGGAATATGAGATTAACGTGTAAGTAAGGTTAAACAGTATACAAACTAAGGATAACCATTATCATGAGGATAATCATTATCCATCGAATGATTTTGCAGAGTAGAAGATTCTGCAACAAATTAGTTGTTTCCTTAATGTGTATGTACATATGTACAACTTGATAAGTCATTGCACCCACACACCTCCCGCTCTGTGGATAAGGCATGCAAAAAAAATCGACTTGGTGGATCGAAAAAGGAAACCAACCATCCTTAATGGAAGTTTCTCAGTTAATCATATCGGAAAGTGATGTCATGCTTTAATTCTACCAATAGTCACCGTAGAGGGAGAAGACTTTTAAGTCAATTCATTGTTAGATTTCCAACATACTGCATAGAACCATAACTTGTCACACTCTGCATCGCGTCATATACACAGCCAAGAGAAACCACAGTAGTTATCTATAGTACATTCGACACACTGATATTTGGTTTCACCTCTCCGTAATAAAGGACTTCGTGACTCTTCCAGTATATATTATCAACATAATGTATATTACAACCATAATATTTCAAGATTGTCGAATCTTGGATTCACCTTTACCATTAATATAAGGGAGACCTACATGAATGTTATGAACAATTCTTGATACTTAGTTTCTTGCATATAACCTACTTAACAGTATTTTCAAAATTGTTTGCATCAATTTCGGTATCTGAATGCTTCATTTTAAAAGAATTGATAGAGACTCTTCGATTTGTTTTCATCAAACAAGCTTCCTCTTCTTTTTTTAACAAAATTATGACTTGTATATATTACAGGTTATATCCCTATATATATAAACCCTTGTATTAAAGAAATAGATAATAATTATCTCCATGTCATAATTATAAAATTGTATCGATAACACATAAATATTTTTTTGGTGATAATAATTTTTCTTTCGCATTCACAATAATACTTCCTCATCAGTCTTTGTCTCCGAGTCTCTCTTTTTCATTGAAATTTTCTAACAAATTGGAGAGACACTTTTTTTATTATATGAAAATGTGGCCATTCTAATTTGAGATAGAGGATAGATAACCCATGCCTTGGTCCCTTACGTGTTGATTTCTTCATACCTAATTCACAATTATGATGTATTTATCTAATGAAATAATTAGATCATTGAAACAGAGCTGTAATACTTACTTACAACTCTAGGAAATAAATCCACAATATATTTTATCACCATGCATTTTTACAACTACAAAATTATTAGCAATTATAAGAACAAAATTTTCATTGGAATATATAGATATTGCTTGGAAAAACTCAACATAGGCATGTAAATTGATTCTATCCTTGTTTCTTCAACATATAGTGATCTTAATCAGGGTTTCAGACTACTTCTATTTTTAAGTGACCCCTTTGTGCAATTGGAAACACTAATAGTTACATGCTTTTCAAGAAATATACGGTTATTTCAAAATCCATAAATCAAGAAAACTCAATGCAAATTTGTTATTGGTTTGAAAGTCATCCTCCGACAAATCATTTTAAAGTTTAGCTTCAACCTTTATGGATTCTAATGCCTTAGGACACTACTCTAGAACTCATTGGAGCAATTTTATGACTGGACCCTTCAGTGAAACCTCTTATTTTTTTAGGACCTAGTTTAGGACCTACAACTCATTCATACCAGCTTACAAAGGTGGGTTGGCCCATAGGCCACAATATTTGAACTTAAAGCTCTAATACCATTGGTCACATATCTCCTTGACCCAATATTAATATTAGCCACATAGCTCCTTGACCCAATATTAATAACCACCTATTATGCTCCCATCACTAAATTTACACTTTGATTTAATTTATATTCAATATTGGTCACATGCGTAAGTATTCAATCATTCCCATAAACAAGATAACACGTGCAACTATTCACATATGCTCAGAGATTTGACAACATAAAGAGTAAGGAGAAAACATACAGTACATCCCATGCAATTGAATCAGACCAAAGTAACTAAAAAAATGTCACTTAGAAAATCGAGCACCGCCATCTAACCTAGAACTGACTTCCTCCAGTTCACCCCAGAGCCGAGAGTTCTTGCCATGGATCAACTAGCCCCTTTTTTATCTCTTTAATGGATATTTAATATCCTATTTCATGATATGGTTTCCTTTAGCATTGTCCAGCTTTTATGGCCTTTTTATCCATTTCCCTAGGCTTTTCCCAGAAAAGCTCACCTTTCTCTCCCACATGGATTTTCCTCATAAAATCTTTTCTTTCTCTTTCGCAAGGATTTTATGTTTTTCTTAAACTTAGCATCTTTCTCCAGCTAAGTAACTTAATGGATATTTATCTCCCAATCCATTAAGCTTATCTAGAATTTGATTCTAGAAGTCTTATCATGAAATAATTATCCATTCCCATTCGCCAATGGGATTTCATTTGGCAATAATCTCATCTCTTGGTGTCTCATTTTCCAATGATTAAATTATCTTTATTTATTTAATAACAAAGTATTTATTTTCATTGTTACACCTCATACCTAGATTTTCTGTTACAGCTCAACCTTAGCTTAGGTCTGGCATGATAGTAACAGAGTGTTACATACAACGGAGGGGTGTTACACCCTTTGTCTTCTATTGGTGTCTTTGGCAGTCGTCCCCCCTCTTCTACTTGAGCATTTGTGGCTGGAAGGCCCATAGTACATATAGATCAATGGGGAGTCAAAAGTTAGTGACCTTTTTAGCTTCCAGGGGTAAGAGGAGACAGAGTAGGAGGGTCAGAGGCCAACTAGAGAAGCTCATCTTCTTTGAGATATGGTGCTAAATCTCTACAGAGCTCTTAATTGGGGAATATTTGTTTGTGGTGTGTTTTAGTCTTTTGGGGGTGGAAATTGCGACTTCTCAGCTCTAGCTAGTTGGGTGATGGGTGTAGAACCATGTGTTGATTTTGGGAGTGGGTGTGGGGTATCTTGGGGTTATGAATGCCTCACAACGACTATGTGGGGAGACAAGAATTCTTCCACTCAAGGCATGGATGTGTGAGCATGGTTGAATAGTGGGCGGTGTAGCTATTGTCTGGCAGAATTATTGGGGTTGCGAGGATATCTAAACAACCTATAGATGCAGTGACAAAGAGATAGGCCTTGGTGCGGTGGGGGCCTTAGGGGACAAGGCACAAGGCCTCAAATTGTTTATCCTATAAAAGAGGGTGAATTGGAGCAGCCACATTATGTTTCCCCTAGGTAGGTGGATTTTCCACCCCTATTTGATTCCCTAGAAGCTCAAATCTGTCAGGTGAAAGTGACAATTGATCAACTGACACGTGATAGGCACAATGACAGAAACAATGTCAACAGCTTTCTGAATGACATTCAACATAACCAATGGCACATCCTTGATCAATAGGACTCCCTTTGTAGAGGGAAAAAGAGGCTCCAAGACTAAATGGAGAGCTTCGAGGGCCGCATGGCACACATGGAATCTCATGTTCATGATGCATTCCATTGCCACGTTGAGGGTGACAATGATGCTTAAGATCCAAACAATTTGAATGGGTAATGATGCAAGTGGGTTGTATTTTGTTTTTTGCTTACTTTTGGGCCATCTAACCACTGATATGTGGTCTCATATTTTTTTGATGTTGTTATCATTGTGTTTTTGTTTGTTCTTGATGGCCAACAAATCCACTAGGATTGAGGTCTTTGCACTTTTTAAAATGAGCATTTCACTATGTAAACTTATCAAGAATTAATACAAATGGTCGATTTTTTTTTTTTTTATCAGTAAAAGCTAATTCTATTAAGGTAAAATATGGTACAAAAAGACATTACAACCAAGAAATCCTGAAAAAGGCAGCCGGAAAGGATAACCTATCCACCTCGGCCCCTAGAAGAGAAAGAAGAGAAGGGCGTTGATCAAGTAGAAACAAGAGGAACAGAGAAGAAAGAGCAGAGCAGAAGATTCTACCCAGCATGGGTGGAATCATCTAATCGGCATTTTTTCCCCTTATTTTTACCAACTTTGACCCATTCAGGAGAGCAATGCTGATTTGGCAAGATTTGCAAGATGGGCTGGGCAGACGGAGAAGTTTTTTTGTCTGAATCCAATGGAGAGGATTCATGATTCCTTTTCTGTAAGATTGGCTGGATAGACAAGTCCACATGCTTAGCCGAGGGCGGATCCTGTGCCAGTTTTGCGTCCCTATCTTCCACAGTCTCCTCCTCATCATCCGTGCTGAAGTCAAAATCATCCATGGGGGGTGGGGTATGAGGCTTCCAACTCTTGGATTTCTGCTTAGGATTGGCTTTCTTCTTGTGGACCGGCACCGCGGGACAGGAGCTTTGAAGGTGCCTTGTGTTGTGGCAGTTCCGACAGAGAAAGGTTGTGTTCTTGTAATCCAGGGCTTGAGTCCAATGAAAGTATCCAATTTTGAGATTGATCTAGTCAGGGAGACCTTTACTCATATCTATTTCTGCACAAATTCTGGCAAAGGTGTAGATGGCCTTTTCCCCTCTTGAGATATCTGTGTCTAGGAAGCGGCCTAGAGCATTACCGATCCCTTGGAAAACAGCAAAATGCCATAAATGCACCGGGAGGTTAGGGAGTCTGACCTAGATGGGGAGCTTGGTGATGACTGTTGTGGCTGGATTGAAATCTGGGAACCAGGGGGTGAGAAATAAGCCAGTTGAGCCCCAGAACCATGGACCTGCAGTTAGAGCTTTTTGGTAGTCTTCGTCGAAGGCAAACACTACAATGAAGAAGCCCTTTGAGCACAACAGAACCTTGCAATTGTTGGTCCAGTTGGAGTGGATCCATTGGTAGAGGTCTGTTGTGCGAGGCCACAGCCCATTGAACATGCAAATAATGGCATGCTCCGCAAACTTTTCAGCTTGCTCATCCAGTGTTGGATGCTTTATTTCAATGGAGGGGGCTTCCTCCAGTTTGTCCACCAAAAAAGGTTTGGGAGCCTGAACAGGTGGAGCAGTCTTTTCAGGCTTCTGAGCATGGACTACATCTTTGTAAGAAAATGCCTTAGCTAAGGATGAATCTCCAGCAACTCCTCCTCTCAAACGAAGGGTTAAAATTATGGTGGCATCTCTCTTAATGCTGTAAAAAGAAAGGGGATAAAGATCCTCAAGTTGTTTACCTTCATGGAGAAGCCGTTGAGCCGCAAAGGGAATCCCCAGTTTGATTTTCAGAACATGCTTGAGATCCTGCACTAGATCCTTCAGGCTCACCCATTGCAGCAAAGTTTTTGCAGTAGTGAGCTTGATTTGTATCTGGAACGATGGAGAGAAGTCAGAGTGCCTCTTTCCCCTGCAGATCTAAGCGGTGAGGGGGCTTGTCTTTGTTTCTTGGACTAGCCGCAGGGGCTTAAGAGGAGACAAAGAAAGAAACCATCTGTTTGTAATTATATCAAGATATTCCTCCCAAAATAGCTTCCAGATGCTCAATCTAGGTGTATCCAGGGAGCTGAAGGGGTTCTGAAGGAGGAGTGCATGAGATCTGCGATTCTGAGGGGTCGGAGGAGGTATCAATGGTGGCGAACAGCCTATCCGAGCAAATGATTTCTTCCCCAGAGCCATCGCCAGTAGAGAAGCAGTAAGGAATTATGCTGGTGCAGTCTTAGCCAATGTGTCGGCATTCTTAAGATGGCTACAGAAACGCGATGAGAAAGCAGAGGGCAGAAGTCTGGCCGCCTCAAAGCCCACCGCCAGGCAAAAGAGAGCGGGGGGAGTTGTTGCCTTTGGATGGAAAACCTGCGGATCAATGGAAAGGTATAATACCATCCACCCGTGGCTGAAACTCTCGGCTCCATCCGCATCAGGACCTCTCGGAGACCAGAAAGCGGCCGAAGAAAGGGAGGCAGCAGAGCTAGGGTTCATTTTCGGAGCCCCTTGCCAAATCATACTATTTTTTTTGTTCAATACAAATGGTCGATTTACAAAAAAATATATATACATATAATTTAAGTGATCAAAATATTAAAATAAGTTTTAATTATATATATA
>APFE030635623.1:91023-116452 GCA_000404065.3 Pinus taeda
AATACTAATAGAGATCAATTATGATAAGCATCAAGACACATACTTCTTGATATATCTCACATTCTTGAGATTAAAATAATCATAAATTTTTAACTAAATTATAGCTTAGTTTATTATTACTTATATTATTAAAATAATTAATATTTGAATTAAACATATAGACACTAAAAAAGGGTGAAAAAAATTAATGATGGAGATTCGCAGCAACTTATCCTAGATATTCTTAACTTGTAAATACACTTTGTTACAATATCATGAGCCAATACAATGGCTTATGTATATTACATAGACAAAAACCATAACTCATTTCATGTATCAGTTGTTCATATGAAATTTTTTTTCAACTAATCAATTTAATTAAAAGGTAGAAAACATATAACTATTTTGAAGATAAATCTCAATCTTTAATATGTAACTAATATAAAGAATTTAGAACTTAAATTCTAACCATCCACCTACCCAATAATTATTAATTATTAAATTCAAATTCAAAACCCTTATTTTAAAATAAACACACATGTAAACAAAATTAGCTTTGGAATACTAGACATTTGTCATCTCAAGTTATGAATACGCTTGATCAAATAGGTAAGAAGATGAGGTTCGAAACATGAAAATCCATCTATCCAATCAATGCATCCTTTAGAGTCCCCGAAAATATGCAGATTGGAAATGTTGAGTCAACTAGCAGTGAATAGCAGCCCCCATAATGCGATGATTTCTGATTTGTTGTTGGAACCGGAACCACCCTCCCACGAAAAGTGATAATACTTGTCAAGTTCAGTAGCAATGAGTGCACCACATTCGCATAGTCTAGATTTGCATGCCCCATCGAAGAATCCCACCAAATACTCATTTCAAATGTCCCACAAAATGAATTGTCTAGCTTTTTGAATATGCTTCATGGGTTATGTCTAAGAAAAAATGAGAAATAATCCCCATGATAGAGTATCTAATATCAGTTTCCTTGGCTTCAAAAATGATAAGATTCATGCAGCACCATATGCCCCAAATAATGAAAAAAGAAAGAGTACCAAATAATTGTGACTGAAACCAATGCTTAAAACATGCCAACAGCGAAATATGCTTCCAATCCTTGACAATCTAAAATACATTGAGGACCAAAAACCAAATTTATGTGGAAAATAGATAGTTTAAGAAGAGATGTTCAACATCTTCAGAATTTTGCTTGCATAACATGCAGATATTAGGACCAATGGAACCTCTGCGAATTAAATTCTTCTAGGTGAGTACTTTGTCATTCAATACTAGCCATTTGAAACATTTGAGCTTCAATGGGAAGTTCCATTTCCAATATTTGTGATACCAGGATAGCTCCATAGTAGGATTAGTTGGTATGGAAATGGATCTATAAATGTCGTTGGTCACAATCTGGTTCTTGTGAACTTGTCCAACCCATCTCATCATATCTATCTTATCTAAAATAAAAATGTCTGCAGTCTCAATCTGTCTAATATAAAGATTCCACTCGATAGCCAAAAGACGAAATAAATCAATGTCTTCTGCCCAGAGCCAAGTCTGTAGATATGGAGATTGACCTCGAAAAGAAACAGTATGAGATAGAAGATAAATACATCGATCGTGCAAGTGTTGAAGGAAAGGAACAAATAGCATATGTACCCCTTGGAAACCACCTAAAGTGTCCAACCCAACCTCGATCCTATTTCCATTACTGACCTCTCGGAAAATACCCACAAATAGCCAATGCCTTTGTCTCATTTTATTGTGCCATATATATGAAATTGAGAGAGGGATTTTAGCACCACCTTTAATCCAAAATTTGAAGTCCTGATAGTCCAAATATTTACCGTTAATGGATTGAAACACATAGTTTAATTTCAATTGATGAACAGATTAAAGAGTGTAATCACATTTTCAAAATATAATCTACAATAACAATCAGAACCAGATGATTTCACCTCATTCTCAAGGTTTTCTCTACTATGCACCATCTCCCTCTGACATTTCAATAGATTCTTGGTTCCATGTCTTAAATATACAATCTATGTTTCTTTGTAAGACATGGCTATATGCTTAGTCATGGATTTGATATTAGCTATGTATCAAATATTAGGAACCTAGATACTGGAACATAAGATGGGCATGGACTAATATAATATATTTGTTGGATTAGCTTTGAAATCATTCATGGAAAATAAATGTATTGCAAAATGATTTTTTATTTCATAACTAATGAAACAAGATGGCTTTATTCTTCCTTTATATATAAATTTACATCAATTATATTGTTCATACCACTACGATGCATTCCATGGTACTTGTCATGTTATTTTCCAATATCATTGTTGTTTCTAGTGTGCATTCCATTGGCTCCACTGTGTCGTTAACCTTTGGCTTGAGAAACCACAACCACTTGACCTATACCACACACTAACATCAATTGGTCAAGTTTGGATGCCCCTTGGAGTCCTTTGGGATAGTTTTAATTCCCCTAAAGTAGTTTCCGTCATCAACACCTCCCCATGACCTTTGAACCTCAAACCTAGGGGGTACTAAACTCTACGCAAACCAATTGGTCTACACCTCATGGAATTTAATATTTTAATTTAATTATCAATAATCATTAAGTAAAGAGTATGGAATTCCAGAAAATATTGTAGAATATTCTTAGTAGAGTCACATATCAAAGGTTGAGATTTATCTCAAAAGTAGTTATGCAATTTATTCCCTTTTAATTAAGTTGATTAATTAAAGAAAAATGTAATATAAACATGAGTTTTTTTTTTTTGGCATGTGGTATTAGTAAGCCATGGTATCAAAACATGGTAGTGTAACAAATCCTATTTATAGGTTAATAATTTCCATGGGAAACTTAGGTTGAATCTCCATGGTTAATAATATTGTTATATGTTTTTTTAAATGTATATATCAATGTTAATTTATATATTAATTTTTTATAATTGTGTAGGTAGTATGGGAGAGATGTTGTCACATAACATTACATTAAAGGAAATAAAATAATAAAATACATTTAAAAAATGTTAATAACAAAACAAAAAAAATCCAATATTCAACATAAATATTAATAACAAAAAAAAAACCCAATCTTCAACATAAATATTAATTACAAAAATCCCATGGTGGGGTAGCTTGACTGAAAAGCCGTATAAACTAAAGTGTTATGATCAAAGTAATTCGAGTTCAAATCCTCTTGACTAACCTTGACTAAGGGGCATAGCTAGGCACCTATGGGGTAAACAAGCCCGGTTGTAAAATTTCAATGTTCTTGAATATTGTTATATGGCTTAAATATAATTTTCAAACTAGAATAGTCCCCTATAATATTATACATAGGAATAACATTTGAATCTTTAAAAAATGCCATGAACACAATTATATTAAAATTATATGTAAAGTAAAGTAATTGAAAGTAAAAATTTATAATTTCATGAAAGGCATTGATTTCTACACTTTAGTGTGAGGGAGATATGAAAGTCCACCTCAACATGGAGATTACACAAGGAATTTAAAATAATATTGATATACAATCCACTATGAAGGATATCTGAAATTCATTCCATGCTCAACATAGATTTACATATGGTATTTAAAAAGGAAATGTTTTTCTTGTAAGCTCATGGAAGTGAATTTTATTAATACGAATAAGTATTACATTAATATCATTTCTTGTTCACTTGACCAAAGACTCATCGAGGAGGTCAATGCCTCTACCAGATGTACACAAAACCATCAAATTTACAGACTAGAAAGTAACATGAGAAGAGAGCATAATTGCGGTATCTATCAGCTATATGTACCATTAGCTTGAAGCAGTACAAGGCTATTGACAATGAATAGAAAATGATCAGAGTAGACCTTAAAACAAATAGCTATTCCCTTGAACTTTGTGCAAAAAGGTGGTTTCACTTACTGTAAGAAAACAAAGACATTTGAAGGTATGAAGAGAAAGCAAAGATAGCACTTAAAAGACCATACCATCATGGCAATGTCCATGTAGGTGTCACAACTACAGAACCCAATGAAAACTCTAATCTGAGATGATCACCGGAGAGAGGGGCAACGAGATTGTTTGTGGAGAGATGGTAGTCGGAGATGTAATAGTTAGTGATGGGACATTATGAAAGTAGGGGCGTCATTCTCCTCTATTGTCTCGGTCTCTGAATCGAAGACTACAAATTTCTCCACCCTTGCTAATCTAGTCCCAATGTCATCAAGACTGAACCGAATGTTTCAAAGAATATTTTTTATGTCTTCATGGCCTGCAAACAATTTGTAGTTATCGACTTGCTTGTCCTGAATAACCATTTAGAGTAGGGTCTCCATTTGTTGATGTGAAGTTATAGAATGTATAAAATGAAGTCGACGCTTCCTGGATCTCCCCAGATACAAGATCCATTTTAGGTGATCTCCAACAACCTCTGAATCATAAAAATGATGCCTTTCACTGAATTCTTTCAACTCCAGGAGGATAATATCCCTCCTTATTTCTAGAGGGATAAAGTCAAAATAATTCACCACATACTCCCACCCAAAGAGTCGTCGAAGTGATGAGGATGAACCTATGATTCCACCTTTGTGACTTGGCATTCTCTGTTGAGGAACCATAAGAGAATAGGGAAAATAATAATCCACACTAGAGAAGTGACCATAAAATAGATACGAACCAGGCAAGGGATTAACATTATTAAGAGAGATAGGGAACCCTACTACAGAGGTATCATCTACATATTTGTAAGGAGCGGTGGTGAAAATTGACCTCCCAGTTATCAGCCTTGGTTGAAACAAGAGAGGACCCTAGAAACTCGACATCTCCACAAACTCTATGAGAAAATAGACAAGGATATGAGAAAAACACATAAAATACCATATGGGATGACTTTAGCCTATTAGGGTAGGAGGCTAACTCGCCCTAGAAAAACAAAATAGAGAATGAACGTGGGTACCAAACCCCACACACCAAGACTGGGAAATTATAGGATATCCATGTTGGGTTTGAGCCTTGAAACGACGAGACAACAAAATTTCCACCAATTCAAAGGAAGGACTTGATCTTGTACTATGGAGGAAGAGAATGAAAATCATTGACCCACCCAACGATATTTAGAGAAATAAATAGAGGTCCAAGGGACAGTGAGTGTGATAGCAACATAAAACATAATAACCAGACAAGAACCATAAGGAAACAAGTTTCCATTGAAATGGAGTATGGGTGAGGAGTATACTAGAAGCCACTAGACTTGGTGAAGCCCTCTTCACCACCCCAACAAATGTAACAGCTATGTTGCATGCATGACACCCTCATGTAGTTATAAGGGGAAGTTGGAAATGCTAATACATGCACTTGAGGTCTATTACCAGGGTTTGCAGGGTTGCGGGAAGTCATTTGTCATGTTTTGCACACTCTTCAAAAATCCTAAACCTCCCAAAAATCATGTGCTCATCAATAAGCTCACATATTTGAATGTCATGGACGCTCGGGAGATCGTCCAATTGTTCCACCAAGAACCTAACTATATTTGCAATTGTGTGATAATCCATGAGGAAAAATGATATATCATACTCCACCATTTGTTCACATTTATAATGACGAGACCCAATTAATAGGCCCCTGGCCAAGGATCCAGACATTCGCCACGCAATACTCCAAAGGAGATAGGTGTCATGTATGGTGCTCTGGTCTATGATCGCCAACCCATGCTCCAGTCCCCACCTTGGCATGGAAATCATGCCCTCTGTCACTCATTGGTTATTAAAGATCACCCCCATCAGGGACATTAAAAAGGAAAAAATAATAAGAAAAGGAATTTTAATGTCAACCATAAATAAAATATTTCATTTTCCATAATAAATAATATAATTTTATATCAAATTTATATGTAGGAAATAAATGTAAATAGATTGAATGTAGAAATATTCAATTTTTTACTTTGTAATAATATTTAAATTTCCATATTAAAGTAACATAATTTAGAGCAAACTTTATAGAGAGAGGTAAAGAAATTGATTGTAAAGAAAAATTCCTTACACTTTTACTTTTTCAATATGATCTCTCTGTATAATTCCTCATAACAAATAACTAATATTTCATTATAATATAATATATATATATATATATATATAGAGAAGAGAGAGAGAAGAGAGGAGAAGAGAGAGAGAGAGAGAGAGAGAGAGTTTTCTAATTATCATAATAGGGGGAACTCAAAGTAAAAATATCCTATGGTTAAAACATTTATTACAATAACTAATATTTCATTATCAATCTTATGTGTGTGTTTGTGTGTGTGTGTGTGGTGTGTGTGTGTGTGTTTTCTAATTATAAATATGAGGGGGCACTCAAAGTAAAAAATTCCCCTGGTTAAAACATTTTAGTGCTGCTTTGTTCAAAATAAAAACAAAAATAAAATATATGGAATTCTTTTTACGCTCATCAATGATTTGACACTTAGGCATAAATACATACACATATACATATATAAAGAACAAGTATAGATCCATCTTAAGTTCAGAGCTATCAAAGTGTTGAGAGGGATCAAAGCTCTTGAGGTGCAAATCTTCTCTTTTCCACTCTAAAATAGGTTTGAACCTTAAGATATTTGATTTATCTCAATACTTGGTAAATTCAAGCTTAAGATGGATCCATGTTGGCTAATAATAATAAAATAATATAAAATAAAGTTATAATTTTGCCGTTTTTTATGATTTTTTTTAATCTTAGCAATATGAAATGTATTTTGATGTTTATCAACATTTACCAACAATTTAATTTATCTTATTGCACTAGTATACTTAACAATGAACTTTTCATTATAATTTGCCATAGTTATATATTATTTTTATTCATACATTGTATTGGAATATACAAATTACCCTAGAGTCAATGCAACAATTTTTCAAAATTATTTTTTTAATATTATAAATTTCTTTTTAAAATTGCAATAAAATATAGATTATTTTAAATTCGATTGATGAATATAAATGCAACTATTTAAACCATATACTCAAAAGAAAAACTATAAATATTTATTGGATATAAACATAGGATTGAAGGGCCAAAGATTTAGTCATTTTCCATTCCTTCTCCTCATTATATTTTTGTCATTGATCCTATAGGTTTGTCAACTACTCTTTTCCTATTTTACAAATGCGTGTATTGCATATCTATGTCGAGTTGTATAGATTTCATTGAGGATAAACCTACTATTTTATATACGTTCACTGATATTGAATATTGGAAGTAGATGTATCAATGCTTCATTCATGATTTGCATGGTTAAGGGATGTGATAATTGAATGGCTCACCTGATATATGTTGTTTACAGGAAGTAATGCAATTTTTGCATATTTTTGGTGTTTACATTGGTGGTCGGGACCAATAGAACTATATTCAAGGCCAAAGTGGGCTATGGTTATGTGAAATTATGGTGGTCGACAAGGACCTTAATATGCTATAGAGTATCATGATAGGGTGATTAGCCACCACCCACCACTAAAAATTTTGAGGCTTGATTACTCTGTTACTGAGAAAGCAACGAAGGCTAAGGTGATCCAACCATGGTTCCATCTTGAGAAATTATGACAACCAGATACTACCCACTACCCACATGGATTATGCCTTAATTCTTTGCAAACAAGCAAGTTGATGAAGAGAGGGGTGATTCAATTGTTGTTTTGTTCCCTTGGAACCTAACCATCAGAAGACCAAACACCACCAAGCAAGGGGAGTTAGTAATCACATGGTGAGTCAAGACCATTGGTGATGGAACTCTGTGGGGAGGATGCCTTTAGGGCTAAAAATATTATAGAGAATATTAGGCAGATCCATGTACAATTACAAGAGACACTACAAAAGTCATAAGACAAATATAAGGCCATGCATAATCATCAAGGTGGGAGACAAAGTATGACTACAGTTGAACAAGGAGAGGCTTCAGGGTCTTGGTAATAAAATCAAGACTCGGTTGTATTGTCCTTTCGAGGTACTATAAAAGGTGGGTGATAATGTCTTTCAACTCAGTCTACCACCATACATGGACATTTACTCAGTTGTGAATGTAGAGAATCTGAAATTCTGTGAGCCTTCCATACTAGATTAAGAAGAGGAACAAGTCTTATCTTCTATGGAGTATTTGGCACCATATGTTGAGGAAAATTTTATAGAAGATACATTTTGTAGAAGAGGTCCAAAACTACAAGACAAAGGTGACATGAGTTGAAAGGATAACTTCTAAGAAAAGATAAATGGCTTACCTGAGAATAGGTGGAGAAAAAATTTCCTCACCTCATTCAGTAGAAGCTTCTGGAGAACAAAATATTTCCAAAATAGGGAGTTGTGACCCATATTATATCAATTTATTTCTTTTCAACCATATTGACGCTTTCATAGTGGAAAATTTGGAGTAATCAGTTCACGGGGCCATTTTTACCAATGGGACCCAATTTGGAAAATTGGAGTCTAAAACCTTTCGAGAGAATTTTGAGACATAAAATAATGTTTTTTCGGGGGTAAAACTTTGTCATTTTATCCCCATACCTTTCTTTCATTTTCTATACACATATACATTTCCAATGACGCAATAACTGCATCAATCGAAGCCTGTATGTAAAATTATGTCACTTAGAAGTTGACCTTCCTATTTTCACCACCATATTTCAAGAGGATGCCACGTAAACTCCCATTATTCATGGAAAATGGGATAGCCATGTTATTATGATGAAGAAGACTCTATAAGATTCCATATTTTAAATCTAGTTAAGAGTTGAGGTAGTAAAACCTAACCACTAGTAGGTTATCAAGTTGTGTTACAAATGAGCCACTAAGAGGAAAAGTGGTTCCATTCCTTTCGAGTGCATTGGTTCCATAGATGAGAAATAAAAGTGGAGAGGGATAGAATATAGAGAACATATATAAATGTGTGCACTGTAGTAAACCCTGGGCCACGGGTCATACTTATTTATACTCGAAGCCATTTTCTATTCAAAGAAAGAGAGCAGAGCAGGGTTACCTTCCATCTTGGTTTTCTCCCAAAAGGGTTTCCCATGCCATATCTTGTGTCAATCATGATTTTTGATTTTTTATTTTGTTGTTCTCTATTTTCTAAATAATTTTCATTTGCACGCATACACAAATAAGTATAATACACAGATCCAGAAATCTAAAGAAAAATAAAACCCTAATAGTGTATATTTTGGATTTTTAAATATAGTTTTATTAGATCTATCATGATGAACTATCCAATTGAATATCCACGGAAGTTTTCAGTTCAAAAAATATTTTTCATCTTTAAACTAATGAATGTCACAAATATGGTAATTTATTTCCACTTGCTCATGAGAGTTTGTTCTTATTTTATCAATGTTGATTTTCTTATTCAAGGTAGTCAAAACATGGATAATTTTGGTATTTGAAATTAAAGTTGATCAACTCCTTATATAATTATAATTTTTTAAAATTTCTACACAAATTTGGATGTAACTAGCATAAATCTATGTTAACTCTGTCATGCATTGAGAGGGATCGAATCCTTCAAGGTGCAAAAAAAAAAATGTGTAAAATATAAAGAGGTGTGTGTGTGTGTGTGTGTGTGTGTGTGTATAAAGAGAGAGAGAGAGAGAGAGAGAGAGAGAGAGAGAGAGAGAGAGAGGGATGATAATTAAAAGTAATACAGAATTTTCTTTGGCCCCCTAGACAAAACAACCTAACTATTAACATATCAAAGATATTTTTCTATCTTTTCAAATATAGAATTTTTTTACCTTAAGAATAGTATACATAACCAAACCCCAACCCTAAGGGTTAGCTTTGTTGGTTGATTCCTCATCATTAAAGAACCTCTGTTATTGACAAGTCATGGGTTGAGTTCTTTCGACATTCTCAGGGCCATACTCTATGGTTGAGTTGGTAGAAAGTGACAATTTCGAGTAAATTTACCTAGTACAAATATTTTTTGAACATAGCAAATACTGGTCTTTGGGGACCGTGAACCCCAGACACACACATATAATGCCAAAAACTAGATGCTGAAGTCTACAAAGATGGATTTTAACCTGTGATCTTTTATGAGGTATCATATGTTCTCAACCATTAGGCTTACTCAAGCTACACACACAGTTTAAATGCCAAGAGTCAACTCCATGTTGAGGGAATTTTATTGACAAGTATGTTGTTAAAATGTTTTTAACCAAAAGATTTTTTTATTTTCAATTGGTTTAAATATTTGTTAACTAGTATGTTATTAAAATGTTTTTAACCATAAGAATTCTTGTATTTTCATTTGCTTTAAATATTTTTTCTAATTGCAACATGTTAACTACTCGTTGTTCATCATCATCACATATAAAGTTGTTCTTTAAATATTTTTATTTTTTACCAATGTGTGTTTGTTTGTGTGTATGTGTGTATGTGTTAAATTTCTTATTCTCTCACTATATTTTTTCCATATGGAAAAAAGCATTATATTCATGAGTTAGAATATACATTTTTTAGTACAAAATAGTAGTCCAAAAAGGATGTTTGTTTGTTAAACCTTTCTGAGAGTTATTTTCTACATGAGTCATCTCTTTAGCCTTTGATATGGCTACAAAAAAACTATCCTAAATTGTTATATATATCTAGAAGAAAGAGAGATAGTAAGGGATAGGATGTGCACTATTTGTTACAGTGCCATATTTTCTTCATTCATATTGATAGTGGACATGAATTAGACATTCCCTGAAAATTTTCAGTTATGCATGGATGATAATTTGACTACTTGATATCATCTAAATAATTTGTTATGTCAAAATTCTTGGTAGGAAAGTATAGCACATCCTTATACAAACCATTAGCTATGATAACACTTGATCTGTAATTGATTGGAGGTGAGGCTCTCTAAGCCTCATCTCTCAACCGGATTTTCCAAGAACTTGACTCATAAACAAATGAATCAAACACAATCACACAAGATAAGATAAAAGACTATAACATTCACTTGTATTATCATGAGGCTTAATGGCCTTTTAAAGAGATTATGAATACTTATTTTAAAACTTGCCTCCTTTTTTGTGAGTTGTCACATAAGAGAAAGCTAAATACAGTATTTAGATATTTCCTTTCTTGATATAATTTTCATAGGACTAGATGTTCCCTTCCTCGCTATATGTTACCATTATGTGCCAGGCAGTCTGACTACCCAATTTCTCTTGGTTTAGATGGAAAGCATCCCCTACTTTACGCGTCCCGGTTTAAGTGTGAAGCCATGGTTGACATGATTTTTGGATGTTGTTGGAGTTTATGTGATTTTATTTTGGTTGTTGATAAAGTAGTAAGCTTGGTGTGGGAGGGCATGTCTCCAAATTAACCCGAGTTAATTATTTTTATGTTGATTGTTCATAAAGTAGCATGTGCCTACATAGCTTGGGGTGGGAGGGCACATCTCCAAAGTAACCCAAGACGAATGTTGCTATGTTGAATGTGAAGCAAGTTCCTACTGAAATGGGCTGGGAGGCACATCTCCAAATCAAACCCACTCTAAATGTTTCTCCTGATATAAAAACTCATGATTTCTTTTTCTATTTTTATTTTTTTTTGGGGGGGGGGGGGGGGGGGTGGCGCGGTTACAGAACTAGGCCACATGAGAGATATACCAGAACTACAAATGTTTTGCAGACTTAAACAAATGTGGTAATGGGTGTTATAGATGGCGTGATGAGACAGAGGAATTGAGACTAAAAATGTGTGAAACAAAGAAGAAGACGTGGGGAAATAATATGGGTGAGGGCATCAAAATTTGAACATAAATAAGTAAATAAAACACTTGAACAAAAAACGCGGTATGGAAAATGTGGCAGCCGCATGAAAAGAGAGTGAATTAAATAAGCGAGCATTAAAAAAAATAGATCAAGCCTCAATTAGCGACTTGCTCTAATACCAATTTGTTTGTAATTGATCGAAGGTTAAGCTCTCTAAGCCTCACCTCCCAGCTGGATCTTCCAAAAACTTGACTCGAAAACAAATGAATCACACACAATCACAGAAGATAAGATAAAAGACTCTAACATTCACTTGTATTATCATGAGGCTTGATTTCCTTTTAAAGAGATTACAAATACTTATTTTAGAACTTGCCTCCTTTGTTGTGAGTTGTCACATAGGAAAAAGCTAAATACACTATTTAGATATTGCCTTTCTAGATATAAGTTTCCTAGGACTAGATATTTCCTTCCTCATTAGATGTTACCATTATGAGCTAGGTAGTCTAGTTGCTCAACAGTTCTTTGATATCTTGAAGGACTAGATGGAGATAAATATTTTCAACAAAGACCTTGTTGTTGTTCCAATCTATAACTATATGTGAATCCCCCATAACTTGGAGGTTTTTTACATTCATTAAGGAGGAAAATTCCCAAAGAGTGTGCAATGCAATGAATTCTGCTCAATTATTTGTACCATCATTAGGGGAATGTCAAACATATGAGAGAGGAAGATTATCACAGTAACCTCGCACCTAGGCAAATCACCATGAGTTGCTCTGTCAAAAACCCTAGGAGCATCCTTGAATAAGAGGGGGCATGATAGGCACTTGTTGCATCAAGGATTTTGGTTCACCCTTGCATTTTATGCACAATTTTACAAACAGCCCTATTGTGACCTTAATCAGGATGTCTTATGAGTAGAGAGTACTAGAGTTCTTGGTCCACAATATGAAATTTATAAGAATGCAAGGGAATCTTTCGAAAGGACTAGTGACATTATTTTTTCTACAAGCTTTGAAACCTTCTTCTAGTAATATGCCATATGAATAACCTTTGATGTCCAACTTCGCCAATGCCTTGGATATTACTTGCACTATTGTTAATTTTAATTAACATGTTATTTGCTTAGGTCTATTACTTCAATGTTCCACATTAGCCCAATTTTCATTTCCATTTATTTTCATTAGAAAACACATAAACCATTATCACATTGATAGTAACTGAAGAAAAAACATAAATATCATATGTAGAGGACAAGCCAAGACAAGAGAACACATAAATTGGCTCAAGCCAAGAAAAAACCCCAAGATGGGTAAAACCCTTAAACAAATCTTCTTATTATTAATATCAAGTGTTCAACAAAGAAAGAGAGAGAGAGAGCACAATCAAAGTCAAAACTAAATTGCCAAAAATGATGACTCGTACCACTCTCCAAATGCCAAAGATACTACCCAGACAAGTATGCAATTATGCCTTCAAACAGTAGCATAGAAATTTTGCCCTAACTAGTGATCACTAGTAGTCAAATCGACTACAAAATAATCTCCTAAAGGAGCTCAGTTCTGGATCAAATCATGCATCCTCATTTGTTGAATATAATGAACCCAAAATAGTCCAAGAATGAGTAGTCAAACCAGGTTGATGAGATGAGGAACTCTACGTCAAATGTTTGTGATTAGGGCTTGTAGTCATAGAGCCTGGATTTTCCCAGATTCAATCTCAATAGTTTTGACCCTCCTTCCTAAGAAAGTTGCTTTAATATGTTGTTGTCTACTCTGCTTCTATGCCTATAAACTACCACATGTCCTTTTATGTTTAAACTCCTCAGACCTGCAGCTCCTTGTTGTAAGTTCTTTCCCATCAAACAAGAGGAATAAGGCATGCGACCCATATAAAAGTACCCTCCACAAGTGTGGTTTGTTTTAAGGAAGGTATGCAACATAAAAAAGTCATAAATACACTGTTGAATTAGCCCAGAAATCCTCCTTAAGGATGCGGCCTTCCCCTGCAATGGCCCAAACCTGCTTAAGAAACAAATTAACCCAAAACATGATTCTTCGTCCTCCTTGCTTGGTCTCCTAGGGCTGCAGCCAAATTCAGAGAGAAAATATGTTGTGGATGTGCCTAATGATGATGAAGGTCACTTATATTTATAGGAGATGGAAATGGTTTCTCTTTATTTAACATACCCCAAGTCATCCTTAACAAATTACACATTTTTGGGCTTGCTTGCAAAAATATACTTTTCCTTACCCAAATTTAGTGATCTTTAGGTCAATTTTGGTCCTCTTGAAAACAGGAATTCTATGCCACAATTATATTCTTTAAATGAATTTCCCAAAGTGTCATTTAGCCCTTGTTTCCAATTTTAACAACTATGTATGAACAAATCCCTTCTTTTGAGATTGTCTTAGGTTAATAGTTTTTTGTTGATGGCCAACCAAAATTAGAGTTTGCACTTAAGAGAATCGTGGAGTTTCCATAATGGAATCCACCACCATCCCTTTTCCTTTGAAAAACAATATTTAGTGAAGATTCATATCCCATTTTAGCTATGAAATACCAATTGTTAGGGATCTTTTAGCACACTAGTTCATCTTATATTTCCTCTTTTATTTTGATAAAATTTGAAACTTGTTTGATATAGGGTTGCCATTCTATTGCTTCTTGCCAATATTTGAAACAATAAGTCTCTCCTCTCATAGATATATATATATATATATATATATATATAAATATATTATATATATATATATTATATATATATAATAAATATATAATATAAATTAATTGGAGATTGAAAAAAAAATTGTTATTAATATCTTTTTAAATGTCATACATAAAGATTTTTCCTATATTTTTACTTTTACAGTAATATTTCTATTTCCATATTAAAGTAATTAATGTCAGAATAACTTTATAGAGAGAGATAAAGAAATTGGTTGTAAAGAAAGTTACTTCTTATATTTTAATTTCTTCATATTACAATACTCTAATTAAAGATCAATATAAACTATAAAAAAATCTTATGGTTAAAACATTTCACTAGTGTGTTGTTCAATATATATATATATATATATATGGCATAAATATATACACACATATGGGATAAATAAATAACAAGCATAGATCCATCTTAAACTCAAATGTATCAAGTGTAGAGAACAGAGGGATCAAGCTCTAAGATATTTGATTCATCTTGGCCCTTGGTAGATTCGTTGGATCCATGTTAGTCAATAATAATAAAATAACTTAAAATAAATTTATAATTTGGTCTTTTTTATTATTATTTTTATAATGTTAGCAATGTGAGATGTGTTTTGATGTTTATCAACATTTACCAACAATTTAATTTATGTAGTTACACTAGTATAGTTAATAATGAGTTTTTTAATCATGGTTATATCTTATTTTTATTCATGCATTGTATTGGAATATACAAATTTCTCTAGAATCAATGCAACAGGTTTTCAAAGTTAATAAAATTTCATTTTAAAATGTAATAAAATATAAAGTATTTTAAATTTTCATTGATGAATATAAATGCAACTATTTAAACCATATACTCAAAAGAAAAATTATAAGTGCTTATTGGATATAAACATATAAATGAAATGAAATGATATTTTAACATCCACGAGACTAAAAATAGTCTATGGGAACATCAGTTCCCTACTTTTCACCTTTTGCAATTCAATCCTTTTCTTATTCAAATTGATAATTAATGGGTCCAACCTTCCAACAATCCCCTCGTTTAAAAGACAATGCCAAGAAATCGATGCTAACATATTCCCATAACTTTCTTGGATGTTTTTAAATGCATCGCATTCCAAAATGAAATGTTTTTTCGATTTTACTGCCCCAGATGTGAAAAATGTACACACCCGTTCTTCCCAAGCTTCTTTAGGCCTTTTCCACTGTCCTGTTTCACAGCAAATTTGAAGTGATTTGGTTCTTAATCGAGCAATAATAACCTTTTCCCTCCATGGAATGCTAGTTCCAATGTACTCATTTTGTTAGAGATCACACGTAGGGTTGAATTCTTTAATGTAGTATTTCTTCTTTCTACCCAACTCTTTTCCCCATACCCATTTATGAAACTTCTCCATCACAAAATTCTTTAGCTCCTTGCTATTTGTGGGATAGGTATTGTGGTAAATATTTCGTTGAATATAACATTAGGCCATCTACCTACTCCCATTTGCTCAATTCTTTTTATATATCTTATGTGTCACACCATTGCAATTTCTTTGATGGGATTTTCTCCTGTTTCACTCAACATTATCTCATAAGGTACCAAAATTACTATTTTGAACTTGCTCATGATCAAGTGTTTTTGGATTTTCTCAATTTGTTTCCATTTTGAGACGAGTTGTTGATAGCCCACAATTCACACCCATACAACATCATTGGACAAACTAGTACTCCAAAAAGCACTTTAATCGTTTTCCAATCCCATAACTTAGCCTCTCTACATTTTTTTGAAGAGCATTTAATGCTTTCCACCCTCCTAAATTTTTCTTCTTTCTGCAGTCCTCCCAATTAAGTTTGTTGTTGAAATCAATCTCAAGGTACTTGTACTCATTCTTCATTTTCCATTCGTCTCCTCATTATATTTTTTCCATTCATCCTTTAGCTTTTTCAACTATTTTTTTTCCATTTTATAAAGGGTATATTTCATATCTATGTCTGATTCTCTGGAGTTCACTCAAGATCAACCTGTTATTTTATAAACCTTTAGTGATATTGAATACTAGAACTAGATATATCAATGATTCTGTAGGTTTTAACCCCGTACAGAAATCACCTGCATATGTATTCTAAAATACAGAAAATAAACAATGCGAGAACATAACACATAAAACACATATACACAGAGATTTTCCCCTGGATCCCAAAACTGGGACTACCAGCTTGATTTTTCATTATTTTCCTTTCAATGTTATAATACATCTTTATACATGTCGAAGCATCCAATACCGTGGACCGAAAACCATCGCGTCCAAAAACATGTGTGAAAATCATGCACAAAACCATAGGTGGCTCCACCCATCCTAACATAGGGTCCAAAACCAAAATTTTTCGGGGCGCTGCCCCGGACCCCATAAAGTGGGGTTATGGGTATGCCTCAAACCCCCTTGTGACCCCCCCAACCCCCGATTAACTACGTGGGCTAGTCGTGGAAAGAATATAACACAACCCAACAGATTCATGCATGATTTTCAGGGTTAAGGGATGTGATAGTTGAATGGCTCACCTGAGATATATTGTTTATATAACACCCTCCTCCCACATCTACCCAAGTAACCATGCCAACCAAGGTAAACATGATATGGGAGGCTACTATGATCAGATTCGACCTCCTATGTGACCTTAAGGAAGTGGAATCGATAGAACAGCACACACAATCATCCAACATCAACAACAGAGCCCTCAGGAGACATGTCAGCCACTCAGACAGCCTGTCCTTTCGTCCCACTATTGTTCTAGATCTCTTAGGCCATAGTCACTCTCATGCTATGGGAAAGGGAGCAATCAGAAACCTAAAGTCGGTCTCACAGGCTTGCCTTCCAACAACCAGAGACAAAAATTTCCAGTTATGTGCCAGCGGCCCAAGATTTAAGCCATTTTTTCAGGCCCAGAGCTTAGAACGCTTCCCAGAATGGAGTGATAGCTTGAAATTAGTAAAAATATAGGGAAACAATGATTCAAAAGTGATAATTTGAACAAGACCTTTATCATACCCCTACTATCCATCACAAACATTTCGTTAAACATATCATCAACATGTAACCTATAGGTGTAAACAACAAAATTAAGTGTAGCGATCTCATACTTATCTTAGAATCGCTATGAACCATTGTTCCCTCGTGTCATTTGCTACATTATCATCTATTAGCCCATAGATACACTATGGGCTAATACATATATAACCAGCATAATAGGAACAAAATTACCATAAAAATATCAGCCATCAAAATCCACATATACATCAATACATTTGTGCATGGAAATCAAGGGAATGAATTTCTCATTAATGAATGCAATAAACCAACTAGAGATGGGACTACCACATTCCACCCAATCATAGAATGGTTGAGTCAAATGTCTCTTCAGCCATTCACCCCTATGCCATATTCCAATCATGAATGTGGGACTCAAACCAAAAGAACCAACCAAGGCATACCGAGGCTACACCACCTCACCCTTATCCACAAAAACTAGGTTGTATTGTAATCCATCCTGGATCACTAGGCCAACACAATGAACACATCATAATAGAATTTACCGTGATCTCCACCTGATCACTAAGCCAAGTAAACATGGATGCTACTATATTTCTCCACCTACATTGTGAGGAATTTTCATGTCTCCTAGTATGTCAGGTTTTACCGCAATCCAATCCTAGATCACTAAGCCCTAAACTGAAACCCACTCTCCAGGCTTTACCGCATACCCCAAACCCAAGATTACTAGGCCCAATGGAGAGAAATCCACCTCTTGGTTTTTCTGTACATCCTACCATTCACCAACAAGCACTCCTAGGCCCACCGAAGCAACACAATCTTGACTTTACCACAACCCACAGTCAGTCTCAGGGGTCACTAGGCTAGTGGCTTTACCATGATCTATTGTCTAGTTCAAGGACCACTAGGCCATGTGCTCTATCATTCGGAGACCCACCCCACTCAGCTTCGAATCCATCTAGAAATCTAGCTCAACCAAAACATGAAAACTCCATCACACCATGGTTATCAAGAAATGGCAAGGCTAGGATGAAAACATTATTACTCCTGGAAAAACCCATGCCATGATAGAAAAGAACCACATGCAATACCATGCATGAAAAATATAAAAATGAAAATACACATGCAATTTGATACCTGTAATGAAGCATGTTGTAGTTGTTTGATCCTGCCTTTCCCTTCTTGATCTTTGCTTCATCTTGCCTTCTTTGCATTTCTTTCTGCAATGCCAAAACTGCTCCAAGAAACTCTAAGTGTCCAAGAGTATGAGAGAGAGAGAATAATGAGAGAGCTCCAAAACTCAACTGACAAAAGGTTACCAACTAATCCTAAGAATCCTTCTTATGAATGAGGCCTCTAATTTCTTCATTTTCCATTATTTTCCTTCAATTTCCTCCTCACATGCAGCATGTGACCTTTCACCTCCCTTTTCTCCTAATTTCCATTGTTTTCATAAATAAATGTGCCAAAAATGTCATTTTTCCTTTCCAAAGCCTTAGTCATTTCATTTTCCAATTTCCTTAGCCATAAACAACCAAATGAACACCCCCTAGGATGTCTTTCCCAACGCTCATCTTGGAATACGTGTCCCATTGACTGTGATTATTATTTTTTTACTTTTATTACATCGAATTTTCACTAGGGTTGTTACAGAACCCTCCCCTTGGGGGACACCGACCTCAGTGTTCGATCACACATATACCTTAGCAACCTGCTGAAAGAAGACATACTTTTCATGGAACTTTATAACATAGCTTGATGCAATATTTACAATGAAATAACTACTCAAAAGAAAAACATCATGACAACATACCGCATAGTGGAGATTCATAACACAGCTCATTATGGTATTTACAATGACCATCATGTTGAATGCCAATCCACATGACATCATAACTTCATGATAACATAATCACATGATAGCATAGTAACATGACCACATAATCATAATAACATGACACCCATACCGCCTAGTGGAGCTTTATCACTTGGCTCATGGTGGTATTTACATCCATATACATATCTACATGTAGCAACATCACCAAAATATATACCAAAAACATATACCACATCATATATATCAAAACATATACCAAACACCATATGTAAGAATATACCAGAACACCATATCAAAGCATATACCTAATGGACCTCTAAATTAGATATAAATTAAGGCCCATGTCTCTAAATTAAACATAAATTAAGGCCCATATGACCATCTTTCAGCAGATTAAACCTCTCTTTTTGCATTAGATAATGTATTTTTAACTTTAATTCGTTCATTAGGAAGGTTTATGAATAATTTCATATTTGTGCCTAATATTATTTATTTTTGTGGAATATTGTGAGAATATCGAGCAGATTATGAATATTTGAAGGAGATAATTTAGAGACTTTTCCCTACTCTAGGAGGATAAATAATAAATAATAAAACAACAAGATATTGTGGAATTATGGCACAGATTGTGGAGCTCCAATGATTGAGAAACTCTAGGAATGTGTTCCCTGCCATTTAATGAAGATTTCTAGTATTGGGAACCAGATCCACTAATCAAGGGATCTTGGTGGGAAAGCTTCCTCCTTTCATGGGTAATGATTCATAATCATTTTGTATAAGTACTAAGTCAAATTTTCCTCTAGGGGTAGATTTTTATTAGTCTTCTTGTGGAGAGAACTCGTATTTTTGCAGCTTCGTTGTTATTTCTTACAGGGATGTAATAGTATTGATGGAAATAATAAAGATTGGTGACATGTCCAGCTTTTAATTTTTTGTCTATTTCATAGGACTTTGATTTTTCTTGGGCTTGGCCATCCCAAGAGCCTCACATCCCTTTGTATCATTCGTTTTTATTCTTTTCATTTCTTATTCACATGCATCTCTTGTTCTTGTCTTTTTTCTATTTTTGCATTTAGTATTAATGATTTCTTGTTGTAGGATTGGGTTAAATGGTTGATCTAAGTTCTTTTGTAGAATCACAAGCATCATTTCATCCTTGGAAAATATTTGGAAGGTCATATTAATCATTGAGCTACTTGGATTAGTTTGCTTATTCCCAAATCTAGATTTTTGGAACTCCTTTGTAGCAAAGAAGAGTAAATGTCTGCTATTTTTTAGAGCATGTTAACAAGCTTCAATCGAGTTAGTTCCACTTGATTTAGATCACAGAAACATTCTAGTTAATAACAAAAATTACGCCATTGCAATTTCACTTTATTAGGTTAGGCATTTGATAGATTTACTAGCTCACCAGTTTTCGAATTTCTAGATTTTAGACTAGTAATTTTCTGCTATTTTTAAGCATGGGTTAAAGAGGTATTTTTGAGTGATTCCACAAATGCATACCTAATACATCCTAGTCAATAAAAAATTTTGTCCCATCCAATTTGGATTTGATTTTTTAGTTCAATGAATTATAACTTCATGTAGTAATGTAACATCTTGTAGTTTCTTGTAGTAGCCTTCCAACATGCATTTACTTGCCCAAATTCACTCAATAAGCTTGGTTATTATCACTTAGGGTTGAATAAATACCCCTAGGCTTTAAATAAATGAATATGGAAGACTAAATACCACTTAGGACTCGGCTCTTTACTCATGCAAAACATTTCAGCGATTTGGTTTAATGGATAGATTTATAAATTGGATAATACAATGATGATTTTCTTGATTCCCACCTCCAATGAACTATGTTAATGGATCTAAACTCTTTGAAATGTAATGGTTTACATTTGTTTTGTGATATTTATGTAATTATAATAGGTTTTTTCCTTGTACTTTCTTTCTTGCAATAGGTTAAGGTTTCCATTTCGAGCATTTCGTTTTCCGCAATTAGTTTAGGATTTGACTTCAGTACATGCACTCCATTACATCATGACATCAAAGGAAGGGCACATTGTATGCTGCACACATAGTGCTAAAACCTCTTAAGTTTGTATGAACCCCAGGTTGATAATTAAAATCAGTAACCTTGGGAATTGCAGCATTCTTGTTGCAATACTGAGGCTCATTACTTTTTGGCGGTGTTGTCGCGGATGTGTCAAAGTATGCATTATTTTCTTCCCTAGTTGATTCATTTATTTTACTTTCTACAAAAATAGAAAAATATTTTCATTAGGCATATTTCATTTCAAGAATAGAAAATTGCATTGCATTAGCATTCTTTTTTTTTTTTTTTAATTAAAATACTTATCCAACACCAACCCCCCCATTTGATCACATGGTACAGTAAAAGCCACATCACCGCCCACTTTTGTAGGTTGAAGAAGAAGAGATGAAAAAGAATGTAGAATAATTTGATGGAGATGATGACAATGAAGCGGGTCCTAATGGATTTCCCATTCAAGATACTGAGATCAATGTGCATATGAAGAGCATCCCTCCATATTTTCTTCCAAACTTCCATGGTATGAGGTCAAAGGATCCAAAAACCTTTCTCTTTGAGTTTGAAATTGTTTGTAGATATTATGGTTACTTATTAAACACTCAAAAATTGAGATTATTTCTAGTAACATTGAAGGATAGAGCTCTTAAATGGTTCATGATTTTAAGGACTAATTCAATAAGATCATGGAGTAAGATGCAAAATATATTTCTAGAAAAATATAAATATCATGATCTTAAAGAAGAAAAATTTAGAATGAATCAAAAAGAAAATGAGAGCCTAGAGGATCTAATAGAAAGGTTCATGTATAACGTTAATAGGGAAAAATTACATTATTTAGGATCCGACACACTAAAAACCCTCTTACTTAGAACAATTAAGATGAATGAATTGATCTCCTTAATCTCACGAGTAAAGGTGATGTATACCAATTATCCTTTCAAGAAATTTGTGAAACATGCAAACACATATCAAGAGGAAGGGCAAGAGTAAGTCAATCAGGATCAAGATCGGTAAGTCAAGCTAAACTTGGAAGTTTGTTTTATGACTTTAAAATATAAATTCTTAGCAATCTAACCAAACAAGTAGAAATGTTAAGAAGGCAAGATGAGGAAAAAGAAGATGTTGATATTTGTGTTGTCCATGCAAAATCACATGCTATTAAATATTTCCCCTCATTACCAAGGTTGAAGGAAGTTTACCAAGAGGACAATGGAGCAAGTCAATGGCCAATGTAGTTATATTATGTAGCTCCAAGAGGAACATTGCAGCCTATTCAACCTAATATGATGCAAGGTCCTAATTCACCATTTCAATATTATGCACATCCATCTCAAAGTAGTTGAAACACACCCTTTCCTTGGCAACATTGGCCATCTCAACCCCAAAACCAATCTTGGCAATAAGGTTGGCAAGAAATTTATGGGAGCCATCCACAATATCCTCAATATTTTCCTCAATATCCACCACACTCAACTCCATGGTATCCTTACCATCCACCTCCACCACAACCACAACCCCAACCACATCCATCTCAAATATTCACTCCCACTCAACTACCTATATCACCATTTCCAAATCCACGCATTGAAGTAGCTCAACCCACTTACAATGTTGAGGTACAAAACTTTCAAACATCTACTCTTGAGCTAAATGGTATTCACCATATCTCAGGAAGATTAGTATTAAATATATATATATATAATATATATATATATATTATATATATATATATATATATATATATAATATATATATATATATAATATATATATATATATAATCTGTTATCATTGAAGAACCACATCCAGAAGAAGAAGATTCAAATGAGAATACCAAAGGATCATGGGTTGCATTTGATGAAGAGCAGACATCAAAATTAGAGATTGAGAAAGCTCCGTCATGGTTACCATCAAATCCTCCATGTATTCAAGAGAAAAATCGACAAAAAGAGGAATATTTGAAGATCATGGTAGAAGAAGACATGAAGAATGATATAGATAAGCAAGAAAACCAAGGGCATCAAAGTTATATTGAGGTTTGGTTCCATAAAATCAACAAGATGGAGCATCACTCTCTTCTTCAACTATGTTTGATATTTTCAAAATCAAAGCATTGGGTCTCTAAAATCCAAGTACATGTCAAAGCATATATTTCAAGCCTACGCATCAGTTTATCTGTCATCTTGATGGGCACATGGCTCCATTGGAAGTATTCTTATACTTGAAAGTGGTTTTGTTTTTCAAGTAGAGTAGGGTAAAAAATAAAAAAATGAAAATGAAAAATAAGAGAAAAAATAAAAATCTCACATGAAAACCTTCTTTGAGGTGCCTGAGATTGGCTCATTGATTGAAAACCTCCATGAGGCGGTCAATGGGATGGAAAAAGGAGAAAAAAAGAGAAAAAGAAAATATCCTAAGTGAAAACCTCCTTTGAGGCACCTAGGTAGACCTACTAGTTGAAAACCTCATTGAGGCGGCTAGTAGGCCTAAAAAAAAAAAGGACCTTTGATTCATGTATTTCTCTGATGAGTGTATATGCCCTCCAACATCTGCAAGAAACAAAAACAAGTTGGCACCAACAAAAGAAAAAATTGGTCAATATTCTAGTCAAAAGAAGTCAAATTTTGACTTTCTCCTCTTTTGTTCAAATGCTTCAACAAGACCAAGGCCATGCTAATCCATCACCCTCATCTATTTCCACCATCCATTCATCCTTTCCAAGCTTCTACCACTCATTTTCCTTGTTGTCCTGAAATACTACAAGAAGGCTATGTTTTACTACAAGAAACAGAAATACATAGAGCAGAAATTTATTTTTATCATATCTTGAAAACCATGCATCCATTTTCCATGATATTTCAAGTGGAGATGCATATGGATGATGGTAACATGCTCAAGAAACTTTAGCAAATTCCAATGCACAGTTTTCAATAAATCGACCTCCATCACCTACAGCCATTTTTGTTTTTTTTTTTTGTATTTGTGCATCCATTTAAAAAGTTGTTTCATGGGGAGATGCATAAGGATGATGGAAACATGCTCAGAAAATTTCAGTTCAATCCATTCTACCATTTGGGAGATATGGAAAAAACAAGTTTGCTACAAGAGGTTACCCTGAATTACTACATGAAGAACTTGTAGTACTATAAGATGGCTAAGAAGAAGCTACAAGAGGAAATATGATTGGATAAATGGGTAAAAATGTTATGAAACCGGCTCACAAAAATATAGAAAAGAGAGATAAACACCTTAGAATTCAGCCTCTTCAAGGGGGCAACCTCCTTTATGTTACACAAATGAACAATTCTTGGGTGATACAAATGACAAGACCTCCTTTCTATATATAGGAGTCTAAGGGGTCATAATATAATCAGAGCCGACATAAAAATAATAATGCAAGGGCACAGCGATAACAATAGTGGGCTTCTATGGGGCACAATAATAACAATATGGGTACTACATGGGCACAACAATATAATAAGGGGGTTGCACTAATAATAATAAGGGGTTACATAGTAGTATAGAGACCTAACATGCCCCTCTCATTTAAAAAGTGTTCTCCTCAATGCTTGAGTAGTTCTAGATGCTTCTATATAAAATTATCATTATTCCACGTGGAATCTTCAATGGGTAAGTTCTTCCACTTGATGAGATACTCTGAAATTGATCAATTTCGTAGTTGTCGACTTCTCAGTTCTGTGAATGCTTTAGGGTCCAATATGATTTTTCCTTCCTTGTCAAGTTCTGGCAAATACTTTTGGAACTAGGATCTTTGGAAACTTTTGAATGAGTTCCCACCCTGTTTCGCCATTCTTCCATTCATCCCTTGCTTTGTTTATCAAATTTGGTTGGATAATTATACCATTTCTGCAAACATATGTTCAATTTCACTCCTTTGGGAATATGGATATCTATAAGGCCTGATGTTTGGAGGAACACTTCCTGGAATCAAATGAATAGCATGATCATGATCATGAATATGTGGGATACCTTTGGGAGTCTCAAATATCTTGGAATGATTGTCCAAGACTTTTTGGAGATCTAGAGAAATAGATGATTTCGATGT